>JAJJMA010007371.1:4932-14960 GCA_023529015.1 Papaver nudicaule
ATTGGTATCAGAGCCAAGGTTGTCAGATCTTGGAGCTAGGGGTAATTTTTGAAGGATCTAACGGACCGTCGGACCCACTCGGGCCCGACCACATAGTACCGATACTGTCCCCACTTGACCACCTGAGAGGAGTGCAGGTATGGGGTTTTTATCTTAAAAGGCCTCGGTACTATGTTGGGAGATTCTATGACTTATTAGGCACCACCTTGAACTCCGCTTAATCAATGTGGGACTATTCCTTATGGCTATGGTCGAGCCAATCCCTAACAATCTCCACCTTGGCGAGATCCAGAGCCATCTCACCAACCATCGTCGTACAGTCACCGTTATGCAACATCTTGAGGTACACCTTGCTCCTTTATGTCCACAAATCCACATTGATTGGCACCATTCCAGGTGTACTGCATGCCAACTCAATCTACCGTACACGATCATCGTCCGTCTACTACCGTCGAGCTTAGTTACAGTCAACTTGTTGAGCCTTGGCTGCCCTTAGAGCGTGCTCCACCTGAGTCAGATTGGATCAGGTCTAACTCCACCAATGAACCCTAGCTCCATGTCGGCCTGCCTTGCTCCACCTGAGTTAATGTTCCGCGCCACCAACTCCACCCACCTTGGGCACCTTACCCAAGGGTCTTGACATCCATAACCACTCGACCACTTGTAGCCCTAGCTCTGATACCATTTGAAGGATCTAACGGACCGTCGGACCCACTCGGGCCCGACCACATAGTACCGATACTGTCCCCACTTGACCACCTGAGAGGAGTGCAGGTATGGGGTTTTTATCTTAAAAGGCCTCGATACTATGTTGGGAGATTCTATGACTTATTAGGCACCACCTTGAACTCCGCTTAATCAATGTGGGACTATTCCTTGTGGCTATGGTCGAGCCAATCCCTAACATTAGCCGTAAGTAAGTTACGGCTAGTAAACTGAACTTACGGCTTGGATCTGGAGCTTTAATGGCTTACCTAACAAACTACTTACGGCTAGCTGTTCTTCAGATGCGAGACGTAAGTAGGACTTACGGCTCTAATAGCCAGCCGTAAGTAGTTCTGGAACTCGAGTTTCGATTTTCATGGAGTGAATCTTACCTAGTTTTAGCACCAAAATCAATAACAAAAGAGTGGGTTTGGATGCTTACCTTTCTGCTCCATTGTTGCATCAGTTTTGGTTCCATCCATGATCAAAAACTCGAAAATGAGAAAATGTGGAGAGGAAATGGGGAAGAAAAGAGAGGAGAAGAGAGGGGAGAAATTTTGATGTTTTGTTTGTTAGGTTTTGATTTTTTTTGTGTGGGATATAAGTATTTATGTTTGTAATTAGGGTGGGTAAATTTGGGTAAAAATTAGTATAAATTAGTATAAGGTTAACTTAGTCATTTTACGTTTTTTTTACACCCCCTTATAATTCGTGGGGACATTTGAAGTAAATAGTGCAGGGGCTTCAAAAAAAATCAAAAAACTGAAGCCCCTGAATCACTTTTCCAATTTAATGCACGTTAACCCATACTTTTTTCGAACAGGGAAAGTTTAATTCAGTGGGGTTTGACTAATTAATAGTGATGATTGTCAGGTTTTCAGTGTTGCATTCGGTTTTAAAAGAGGTCTAGGTTCATAATCATTAACAATAATGGCAGGATACTTTCCCTTAAACAATGTCATATGGATATGGGGTACCCTATATAAATATAAAGATAGGGATACCATACCACTCTCTATTATAAAACTGGCTGTTACAGGGGCCGGCTGAATTGTTACAGGGGCCGGAAAACAATATTGCTATCATAGGGGCTGTTATAAGGGGTGTCCAAAAACAATGAAAAGTCTAAATTACCCTATTGATTTTCGGTTGGATTAAACCCTAAAATCCAACCGAAATTTGCTTGCTTTCCAGATTTTCGTCTGGATGTTTACAGTTTTGCATGCGTAATTTGCAGACGAAAACTAGTTTCTTAGATAGTGTCACAATGATTGTAGCCGAAATTAATGTTAAATGTGAAAAATGCAGACGAAAATTGAGTACGCTAGATTTTGTTTTTTCGTCCACATATATCCAACCGAAACTGTTAATGGCGGCACTTTCGGCTGGGTTATAGTCCAAAATCCAGACGAAATTTGCCTTTACAAAAACTTTTGCTATAGAGAATTTTCAGCAGGAATTTTCGGTTGGATTTTGGAATTTTCGGTTGGATTTTGGAGTTGGATTTTGGAATTTTCGGTTGGATTTTGGAATTTTCGGTTGGATTTTGGAGTTTTCGGTTGGATTTTGGAATTTTCGGTTGGATTTTGGAATTTTCGGTTGGATTTTGGAGTTGGATTTTGGAGTTGGATTTTGGAATTTTCGGTTGGATTTTGGAATTTTCGGTTGGATTTTGGAGTTGGATTTTGGAATTTTCGGTTGGATTTTGGAATTTTCGGTTGGATTTTGGAATTTTCGGTTGGATTTTGGAGTTGGATTTTGGAATTTTCGGTTGGATTTTAGAATTTTCGGTTGGATTTTCAAGGGGTAGTTTGGAATTTAAAAAATATGTTCGATAAGGGGTTTTGAGAAAAAGCTATTGGACAACCCTATTTTGTCTCATTATCCGGCCCCTGTAACAATTCAGCCGGCCCCTATAACAGCCAGTATTATAAAGACATCCCAAGTTCGTATACTTGTTTCACCTGCAAAAGCATATTACTTAATACACTAACTTTTCAAGAAAATGTGCCCAAATTATTGATCCTTTAGTGGATATGATAATCTCCTCTTAGGGAATAGCTTGTAAACATTCTTCTGACTTCGAAAGGGGCTAATGATCATGCTACTGTGTACTTGCTTTAAATTAGCGATGAGGCAGATTGGCGAGGATAATTCAGATAACTTACAAACTATTCTGGGTCCTAACAATCCACTTTATTTTACAACAGCAGCAACCTAACTGTAGATAGATCAAAGCTAAGATCTACACAAACTATAATGATATATACAAGTTGTCAGTAGCAGTGTTGTTAGTAGAGGTGAGAAGCTACCATGGATTCATAGTGCCTTGCTATGTGACCATCACATAGCAACGGGAGGGGCTTCCTGCATAAGCAATCAATATTAGTAATTTGAGAATTGAACATGTAACAATATTGGAAACAATCTATATTTTACACAAAGGAAAGAGGACTCTTGGCAGTGAACAGAAAGCCCAGTTGACAGTGCCTGAAGCAATAGCGAGGATTGTGCAGAAAACAGATATGGATCACAAGAAACATAGTGAAAAAAGACATTATCATCTATGGCACTCCCAAACTCAATCAATTAATGTTGCAAACTTTCTTCGCTGATGTAAGCAGGATTAGTTTCTCTGTCTTTTGTCAATTCTGATTCTTGAGATGATTTAGGTTTTGTTAGCGACTATATTTATTTGGAAATCAATAGGGCTGGTGGTGAAGATGCACTTTGAAGCTATGCCACTGGTTACAGGCTTACAGCATCCTCAGGAAAGCTGAGATGTGCTTCCAGAAGATACACTTTTATTGGGAGCTCAGTTTGAATATATTATCAGATTTTTGTAAAGGAAATGAAGACAAAAAGACCTAATGTGCAAAACAAGAAGGGAAAGATGCGCTTAGAAAAAAAAAGAAGGAGAAGATGCCCAATAAGAATGTGGATTAAGGAATTTCTTTAACCATTTTCTGATCAGATGTTAATGTTATTGACTCCTTTTCTATATCAACAAAACCAACCGATATTATCATGTGTTATACCATTGGGCATCATATTTTATTATTAAAAATACGAAAGGGTCCCAAGAGAAAAGCTAACTTAAACAAAGGACTATTTAATGTTTCTAGGGGTCATTTTGTCCAAACAAATGATGTACCACAAAGCTTGGCAGACTGAAAAGGTGGAACTGACCTTGAATAAAAGATCGTATGCAATATATTCCCATGGTAAGGATATCGACATTAAGTTGCATTTGAGAGGAAGATGCTCATCATCAGACCTATTGGAGGAAGTGGCAGTAGCATAGGCTTGCTTTGCAGCAATAGAGGCCGCTAAAGCTGCTTTACGGAATATTGTACCAACGTTGTTCCCGAAACCTCCCTTGGACATTTGAAGTGGTGAAGAAGGGTCGTTTACCTGTTGGCTTTGATCTACACCGCAAAACATTAATCATTTTCTTTTCAAGTTGCACATTTCTTTATATGGACTTACAAATATTCCGACTACCACATTTCACAACATTATCAAGTTCAATACAATCCTTGAGGTCCAGATACATATGAGAAGAGAATAAAAATGGCCCAGATATATGTTTTTTAAAGCACTTATCTCGGTAAGCTGGTTTGTTGCCGCTTTTAACTGATAAAAATGAGATGGAAGAATAAAGTTGATCCGACGGAGTAACAACAGGATAATAAAACTCGTCATATAGTAAGTAGTTTTTAGTTACATTGAAGAAAAACTGAAAAAGTGTTCAGGGGTGATCATTCATGTTTACTATGATCACACAGCCTATTGCAGTAATAGCTCAAGATTTATACATGTCTAGGAAACCGTGAGCAATTTGTGTTTGACGCTTAAGTTTTGTTGAGAGCAATATTTTTGTAGTTGACCTATTTTCCTAGGTGATGTATGTATAAACCCCAGAATGACAAAAAACGAGAGCAAAGGATGTTCATGCATCATTAGTTGATTATGACGGAAATAAACCTTTACTCACCTGCAACGTCAGAAACTGCAACTTCAACTTCCCCACGCCCTCCAGGGCCTCTCATGTAAAGTCTGTCTGTTTTACCAGGAGATTGACCAATCGACAGAAGGTTACCGAATCCAGACTTGCCAGCTGCATATGCAAAAAACAGAAAGGTACACCAATAGTAGAGATAGGTCAAGATTGTGTAATTTTTCATGCAAGTCGTTGACTATGAAAAAGAGCAGAAAAAATAAGGACAGTGAGATCTCTTATCATATGTTAGGAAAAATGTCATCATATTTTCGTGAATTATACACTAACATTTATGTGTGCTTGAGCATTAGACATAGCATTTAGTTAGTTAGAGTAGCAATGGTTCCAGGGAGCTCAATAATTTGTGAGTAAATGAAACTTACTAAGTTCCAACTTAATCAACAAAACAAATCCCATTTAACACCCAAGGTTAGCTGACATAAGTTCAAGTTCATGCTGATTATAATACTGAGGTGAAGATGTATGTACCATAGTATGCTTCTCTAACCATTTGATAGCTGACAAATCCCGAAAACAGAGTACGCTGCAATAGCAAACACCACATATTTCAGTGATCCACTAACTTCATATTAGCCAATAATAAAAATAAATCGTGCTTCAAAAAATTGGATGCTCTTACATAGATACATTAATTGTCACAGTGAATTTATTCCTAACCATAATCACTCTATATTTTTCTATTTATTCTTAAATACAGCTACCACGTATACAAGAGAACTATTTAAAATGTTTTATATTCCCTTTTTCTGCTTGTATGCTTCTATAACATTTGTCTTCACGGTGAATATTTTTACCCCATGAAGTGTACTTCCCGAAATCAGCATTGACACTTTTCTCCTCGCAAGGATCTAAACCCATGAAATTAATAGCTCTATAAGATCATTGCACTTGCTGCCAAGAGCAAATACGGCACCTTACCATCTTTACTGCAATGTGTACTGGCATTCATCTTACATTTAGAAATTAAGAAGCAAGCTACGACTCTACCTACTATATGGCATGTTGCGGAAGAACCAAGATATGGAGAGATTACTCCAGACACATCTCACATGCTTTCATAAACCAATCCATGCCACATGAATCCTAACAGTTTTTGGCGCACAAAATAAAAAGCCAGGACAACTAGTACTTAAAACCAAACCTTTGAAATAATGCCTCTGCCAGAACCAATGTCAGTACTCAAGGGAGAATTGTCGGCACCGATGCCACTATCCACTGCCTTTTCAGCTGGAAATGCAGCCCCATCATGTGCATTGAGAAGAACGCAGTAGCAATGATCCATTTCTGTCAAAACCTGCATGGTAACACATCGAAATGTACATCAGTTCCATTGAAGCAGATGCTACGCTCGAAATCAGCCTGAAAATTAGGAGACCCATAAGTTAAATATGTCCTACTAATTAAAAGGTTAAAGTATTTCAAAGGAGGCATTGAGTCAGATGACAAGTTTAACATCTTCTTCACCGATTTGCCCAGATGAAAGGAATCCCAATTTGTCATTATTCTAATATTGTTTTTGAGTCTGAATATTCTTCAATATGAAAAGAACTATTAAAATAATCCCTAGGGACGCTAAAATGATATGACATCAAGATGAGCCTGAAAACACGTTGCGAAGGAACCACTCCAAAGGCCTCTGACGACTTTTAGTAAACAACTAAAAAAAGTTCTAAGAGCTTCAAGGAAATTCTGGTCTCATACTAAGATAACCTGAAATGGCTATAGCACGGTCACCAAGGCATGGATACTTTGGAACTAATATAAGAAACAGTTCAATTCTTGCAACCAGATGTTTAACTGATAAGATTCGTGATATCAAGAAACCAAAAATAGGAACGTAATAGCTACCATGCCGACGCTTGGGGTTGGACCCAAAGTTTGGGATCAAACATGGTAACAACCGAACACTAGTGCGTTCTTCACTTTCAAGTATAGGATAATAAATAACTCCATCTAGATGACATGTCAAGTCAAAGACTCCAGTCGAAACTTAGCGCAGCTGCAGGCTGTCTGACCTCTTATGTTACATTCATTTCTTTAACCTAGCTTCTACACTGCATTTTTACAACTGCCAAAATAGGTTTTAACAATGGTTGCACGCCAAAAAAAGAGCGTAACAGAAAATTTTGCCGTTCAGCATCCCTAACCACTACACCAGCAAAATCATATCCATGAAAGAAATTCCAAAAATAAGAACAGCTCAACCTAAAAAACGTCAATACACCATAAAAGAGATCATTCTATTGTAACCTACTTACCACTGCACCAAAGGTGGAGTCAAAATCATCAATAGAAAAACAAATATCTGGATATGCAGAACTCGTCTCTACTTCCTGCAAACACATTAGCTAATATTAGAGCCTAGACATGAAATGGAAAATTATAGACTGTAACAAATTAAACTAATAGAAAGATTTCTTGCCTTCTCTGAGTCCAAATGAATATTGACTCGACTTGCAGATGCGTAGACAGTTTTCACAACCTGTTACAAATGGAACAGCCGAAATTGTAAGCATATTACACCAATAAAACGAAACTTATATGCCTCTATGCTTAGGTTATCTGGCTAGATGTACCGAATCTCAAAGAAAAAAAAAATGGTTCAACATCACCGAAGATGAAACTGTTAATATATATGCTCGCTTCTTAGTGTAGCTTGCTAAGTGGGTGAAATAATGAAATATAAAAACAGATGGTTCTCTAGCTCTTTAGGCTGGAAAAACTATCTGGAGGTATCACAGTCATTAGACATAATTTATGTGGTCGATACGGCTAAGTTGCAGAAGAGAATTGAAAAAGGTAGAATTATTGAGCTCCTTGTTAGTTTCGTCTCAGAATTTGATCCTATCGGGATTCAAGTATTGGGGAAAGATCCGTTGCCGATTCTTTGAGGAGCTTATGGGACTATCAGATCAGATAATTTTGGCAAGCTGCTATGATACCTCCAGTACCACAGGAAAGTTCAGCCTTGAATGTTGTTACTCCATCCACTTTTGCCGATCCAAAGTGGAACGCAGCCACGGTAGAAGAAATGGGAGCTCTAGATAAGAACTCCACCTGGGATGTGGTCAAGCTACCAAAGGTGAAGACATTGGATTGTAAATGGGTGTTCACTGTGAAGTACAGGTCTGATGGAATAATTGAATGATGTATAGCAGGATTGGTAGCCAAGTGCTACACTCAGATTTATGGAATCAACTATCAAGAAACCTTTGCACTTGTTACAAAAATGAATACCATTCGTGTCTTGTTATGTGTAACAGCAAACAAAGGATAGCCTTTTCGCCAACTCGATGTGAAGAATGCGTTCCTTAGTGACGATTTGGAAGAAGAAGTGTACATGGACATTCCTCCAGGATTTCAACATGCTAGTAATGAAGGGAGAGTGTGCAAGCTAAAGAAATCCTTATATAGATTAAAGCAATCTCCAAGAGCATGGTTTGGTAGGTTTACCCGAAGTATTTTGAGATGTGGATATCATCAAAATCAGGCAGATCATACCTTGTTTATCAAACATTCATGAAATGGAAAAGTCACTATGCTTATTGTCGACGTGGATGACATTGTGATGACCGGTCATGATGTGGAAGAAATGGGGAAGTTGAAATCTTACTTGGCTAAGGAATTTGAGGTGAGAGACCTAGGGGAAATATGTTCTGGGTCTCCAAGCCGAGACAGGAATTTTGGGTTGCAGGTCCATTGATACTCCAGTAGAACCAAATCAAAAATTGGGAGAAGACACTAACGACATTCCGGTTGAGAAAGAGAGGTATCGATTCTATCGAAGGTTAGTGGGAAAGCTAATCTATCTGTCTCACACTCGTCTTGATATTGCGTACTCAAGTGTAGTAGGTCAGTTTATGTATGCTCCACAGTAGACACATATGGACGCAGAGTATCGGATTCTTCGCTACCTAAAAGTCTGTACCAGCAAAGGGATTGTTATTCTGTAAGAAGTCATGTGAAAGTTGAGGCATACACCGATGCCGACTGGGCAGGTTCGGTGATTGATCGCAGGTTTACTCCGACTATTGTTCATTTGTGGGAGGAAACTTGGTAACTTGCGCGCAGCAAGAAACAATCAGTGGTAGCTAGGTCTAGTGGGGAAGCATTTAGAGCTATGCCTCAAGGAATCTGTGAGTTGTTGTGGGTGAGAATACTGTTGAGGGAGATGGGTTCAACCTTACAAGTTCTATGAAGTTATATTGCGACAACAAGGCCTTCATCAGCATTCCTCACAATCCAGTACAACATGACAGAACCAAGCATGTGGAGGTGGATAGGCATTTCATCAAAGAGAAGTTAAATGAAGGGATTATCACTCCTATTGTAAGAACTGAAAACCAAATTGCAGACATTCTGACAAAAGGAGTTCCAAGTCGTCCATTCAACTCTTTCCTCGACAAGCTAGGTATGCGAGATATGCAAGATATCTACGCACATGCTTGAGGGGGGAGTGTTGAAATGACTTTCATGGTTAAGTTCACTGTACAGTTAGTGTTAGGAATAGTGTTTCTAGATATTTTTACCTAACCCTAATGTGGGTACTATTGTAAGTTGTATCTATACCTCACTCTATAAAAGGGAAATTCTCCCACGGGTGCTGAAACACTATTTAGCTCACTCTCTCTGTTTTCCACAATACGAACATTTTTGGATCATATAGATAGAATAGAATCTAAAATGTTACTAATGAGATAATGCATGACTTGTTTCTTGAATCCAGCAAACACGCGAACAAAACATGAATAGTTAGGTGGAATCACATAGCTGACAACCCTTTCTCTAATTCAATTTATTTTGAAGCTGCCCTGCTGCTTACACTTTCTTACTTCTTAATTGGGACAACTTAGTCATGTGCAATGATAAGTTGTTACAGTTTTCACCTAGCCGGTCTTGTCTATATATGTCCTACTGTTAAATTTGTCCATACTGTTCAATTTGTTACATCATATTTTGATGAGGCAAAGAGGTCCTAGAGGTCAGTTTACGCTTTAACCTCTATATTCCCAATAAAGTAACTACATACAGATTACAATGTGCAAATCAAATTATTCTTTCTCTAATCTCTGCATTAGCACCAATTGCACGTTCCTATTGACAAAAGTTTGTTGGGAAGTGAAAATTGAGAAACAAAAAGAGCTTCTTCAAAGACAATTAAGAACTTCAAGGGAAAAATGTAAGTGACATTTCAAAAGAGCAGTGGTATAAGCCTTGAACCTTATATATAGGAGATAATTTTGTTTCAGCATTATTTTGATGACTCCGAAGATCTTGAATACTGAAACACGTACACATA
>JAJJMA010007381.1:0-10012 GCA_023529015.1 Papaver nudicaule
TGTTTGCAGACTGACATATTTTGCAGGTACTATTGGTGTGATGTCAGGCTAAGTAGAAGAACTAGAAGCGTAGAACTTCTCGTTCATCTATGTAAAGAGTTTTTGTCACTAAAATTGACAAAGGGGGAGATTTTTAGAGCATGGCTCGGTCAACCTTACTAAGTGTTGGTATGTCAAGCTTAGTTGTCAACTTTAGTGATCAAAACTCGACCGCTAAACAACACCCAATTAGGTGAAGTCATGTGAGAGTTAGCTTTAGGTTGTGGAAGATTTTGGTAGGATTCAGAATCACTGGTTGAAGAGTTGAAGAAAGACTGAAGATCAAACGAAGACATCCGGCTTCATCATTCAACATGTTAGTGAATCTAAATAACGCAATTCCATTATCTTTTATACTTGTGCTACAAAAGACATAAACATAACTCTCAGCTTGAGCTTTACGTTATGACTTGATTGTGATTAGTGTGTCTTATGATAACTCCGCTTTACCGCTTGCGGTATTAGTGTTGTAGTTATGACGTTCCAATATTGCTTAGAGCTTTCTTTTCTTCTCCGTCTCTAAGTAAATATAAAGGTTTTTCCTAAAACCTTTTCGAGTTGGATATAGCAATGTGATGTTATCTCGGTAGTACTACGAGACTTGATCCATCACAGTATTGTGTCTCTTCTTACCTAGTCTGGCTCTGTCGGATTGATTACATGTATTTATATGAGCCAATGTAAGAGAGATCGTGACTCACACTTATGTTGTGTAGACTCGAAATACTGATGTTTCTGAGATTCGAATACGACGTCTTGGTTTGGCTCTGAACTCTGAAGTTCTCAATCATTCATTTGATTCTGTATATGAACATCTTGTATGCCATATCTCACTTCTGGATTCCGAAACCATATTTGTGTATCTCAACTTATGAATTTTCAATGTTTGAAACCTCAATATAGGTTTTGGTAAAACTAAACGTTGATTTCGAAACCATAATCTGGTTTTCGCATTCATAAGCTATTGGTCCGAAACTTAAATATTGTGACCAATGAGATATAAAAGATTCGTAACTATGTTTGTGTGGCTGACAATGACTTGAGAATCGAGGCCAATGTGTCTTGACCATGTGGGTTCTAAAAGGTCGAAAAGACCCTGGGGTTTCCTAAAGGTTTAGGTGAACCGGGAAATATATTCCTGTGCGTCGAGGCTAAAAAGGTGTGATGCTGAAACGGTTCTCGACCACATGGACTCTCAAGTACGACACCAAATATTTGTGAAGAATTTAATATGTGTTTCTTGTTTCGAAACCTTAACCAAGGTTTTGTTTAACAAAATCTAGATTTCGAAACCAAGCTTTAGGTTTCGCTATGTGGAAACTTGATTTGGGAACCTTAATATGGTTCTGGTCATATAATGAACTTTAGGTTCCGAAACCTTAATTTGGTTTCTGCCAAAACAGATATACGTTTCGAAACCTTAATATGGTTGACTCAGAATGCGTAACTTCGAAGTTCAAACTCTACCTTTTTGATTTGTGCTTCAACGAATTAATGAGTTTGATATTCTCGGTTTGAAGTTTGAATTCGTCCATCTTCAATGTACAACTAAGTGGGATTGAGTCATCATCTGAAATATGGTTAGTCGCTTTAGTTAGTCGACACATGATTTCGGATCAATACTGTACGTGATTAAATCTTCGTATGATTTACTACTCGATCAAATATTCATTTGATTATTCATTTGATGTTTTGATTTGAATTCTTGGATATCATTAACGTGACATCTATATTGGAATCAAGAATTCAGGAGATTTAACATTTTGCTAGTTATTCGTGGAATCTCGCACCGTACTTCCAATGGTATATCTATTTGCGTGATTCAGAATGTCTGAACCTAGGTGTTCACTTAAGCTAACACACACAAGGCTTTGTCCACGTCTGTTATGATACGTTTATGCGGAACGTTGAACCACATTGGACCAGATCCCACTTTCACTTAGGTTCGTCTGGTTAGCCCAGCAATACCAAGGAAGTAATGTCGACATTATTAAAGCTGGTGACGACATTTGGAAGTAATAATATCTAAGGAGATTTTCGAAACTAAGGACACGTTTTCGAATTGAGATCTTTCCCAGGGATCATATTTGGTAAGCGCTATATTTCGAATTAAAAGAAATATCCAAATATAAGTTAAGATATTATCTGCTTTGATTGCTCTTGGCTAAACATCTTTCGAAAATATATTTTCTTTATGGAATATATTTTTCCTAAATGTAAAATGCTAGAGTATTAGTTCTCATTAAATGCTATGAGACTAAATGGGGAATTTCGGAATTATTATCTAAATGTGCTTTGTGGAATTTCCGAAATTAAGTTTGCCTCATCTCAAAGCTAAAGCCTTAGTCAATATAAATTGGAGTGGTATCTCTCCTGAAAGCTTTATCCTTCTAGCCAAGCTCTTCTTCAGAATTGTAAGCTTGTGTTTGTCGCTTTTCTTTTCAGTTACCTTTGAGCTTTTGCTCTTGGTCTAGAATTGCGTGAAAGTCTTCTCTTGGGATCGAGAAGCCTAGAAGTACCTCTTACGAGAAACTAGTTTATGCTTACTAGTCTTCTTTGTATTGTACTTGTGTTCTGTTCTATCACGTCTATCAAACCTTGCGATCTTGTTTATTCCAAGGTCCTTCTCTTCTGCTACAAGGCCACTCAAGATCGTTGTGATTAGAACATACTCTTTATCTATTAACTTGGTTTTGTTAGCAAGCCGCTTTCGGTCTGTGTGCCTAAACTATAGATATTGAGTGGAATCAAGATCGCTGTTATTGGATTTGTTCTTTGCAGGTACATCGTTCTTCACGGTCATATCATATCGTACTTGCTACAACTATCTGCTTGATTCCAACTGGGATGACAAGGTTGCTCTCTCGGGAGTTTAGGTTTTGAAACCTTGATCGATATCTCGAGGTGTTTATTGCCTAAGTAAACTTATTAACCTCGCTCTTGGTGTGAAAAGACTTCGGTGAAATATCTGTTAGTTACCAAGGATATCATCTAGGGATTTGACCTGCCGCGATTTGGTTGTTGTCCATAAGGTTGTAATCGTCCGATTAGAGGTCGGTAGCGATAGTCCCCGCGATGGGCTGTGAGGCAACTCTTGCGTAAGACAGTAAAGGACGTCTGTTTGCGTAGGGGAGTACATGTGCGTGACCACCTTGCTGTGGTTGGAGGCGTAGGAATACTGAGGGGAATTCTTTGTGACTAATAGTCGTATTAGGGTCATATTGTCTGCACCAGCTAGTCCGAAGTCTGAGAGTAGGTGTGTTGGCGGCTTAATTCTTAAGAGTATTCAAACTGGAGGAGGTCCCGGGGTTTTTTTACGAGTTTGTAGTTTCCTCGTTAACAAAAACCTTGTGCGTGTGATTTCTTGTTTTTTGTGTACTGTTCCGTTATTTACTGAAAGCAATAATATATATACTTTGTTCCGCAAAAGAAATGAATTGGTGGTGTACTCGGTACTCTCGTCTTTTCAGGTCTGGACGAGGTCCCGGGGTTTTTCTACAGGATTGTAGTTTCCTCGTTAACAAAATCTTGTGTGTGTGATTTGCTTTTCCCGCAGTGTCTGTACATTTATATTAAAGTAAATCATTGTGTATGTTAACAAACAACCTTTTTGCAATCTTGTATTAATTCCCGCTTGTTTGAATTAATCAGTGCAAAAAGACACTTCGATGAATCAACCTTAAATCCACAAGGTTGTGCAAAGTTTGTCATATAGGTTGTCAGACGAAAAGATTTGGTGGTGTACTCGGTACCCTCGTATTTTCAGAAAATAAAGCACACAAGACACCAGAAGTTGTTAACGAGGAAACCGCAATCCAACAAAAAAAACCGGGGACCTAGTCCAGTTTTGAAGACCGCACAGTATTTAGCTGTCTACAAAACACTAGCCTACTATCATACTTCGGACTGAGATGTAGATGAGACCGACTAAATCCCTCCAAGCGAATCAGTTACTGCCGTACTTCTTACGTCTCTTGGATCCCGCAAGACCCGACGCACTTGATTCCCCCTGGCTGACGTTCTTTACAGGCCTAGGAGTTGCTTTAACCGTTGTTAACGACTTTGGGTACTCAATCCGCTTTGCAACAGAGAATACTAGTGTCCTATCTGTCCTCCAACAGATTAACACCTGAAAGTGAGTTTCTTTAGATATGATCAAGGTTATATGGAAAACTACTCACAAGTTAGGGCTGACATGTAAATCAAGTAAACAATGCCTAACTTGTCTCTACCTCAGTTCTAAAAAGAGTTGGAAAACCAATACTTACACAACCGGAGATAACTAGGTTTTATAACATGAACGTGTAGTCGTGCGTTGCTTCTATCAACCTTGTTGTCGCTTAACTGTTCTTAAATGGCCTTATTCTAGAAGAGAAAGACCGTAGAATAGACAAGAACAAGCTGAAGCTTCCAAGGTAATAAGTTACTCTGATAATCACCACGAAGGTATGTTATCGCCTACCTGTGCTTAACAACTCTCAAGTGAAGCCTTCTAAAGTCGTTAGATAAATCCCACGAGGGAATTGCAACCTATTAGAGGATGACTCTTCACAACAAGCTTACACCGAAGTGCACATAGTTTACGTAAAAAATCATAAAAGGTATTTTACGTTTGCCTGATGCTTGTGATTTTCTTTCTAGAGTCCTTTATTTATAGTATTCAATAAGGTAGATTGCATAGGAATAAAGCAATAAAATCCTTGTCTTACGAGTTAGTTTTGTGACCGTGTAAACGAACCCGTTACTTAACTTGCACACAAAGTATCACAGTTTAATCATACATGGAAACCAATTAGATTTTATCACCAAGTAGTTTGGTAGAGGAAAACGACTTCAAAGATACGGTCTCAACACAAGAGTGAACATCAGAAATTTTATTGAACTATTGAGATTCATTAGATGAATACGCAGTGAAGATCAAGTCCATCTATTATGAGATTCAAGACTCTTTGTTAAAGCCGCGTAAATATCCGAAAATATTCACCAAATGGTTAGCGAATGGTTTGTATTTGAAATCCAGGATGAAAGTCGAAGGTCTTGTCCGTGTGTAGGTTCACGTACAAAACACACTTTTGGAATTCGGAGGAAATACCGGGCTCCAGTTCCCAAGCGCCTTCAAGTTGCTTTAACTGGATTTGATTTTTAGTACATGGGTTGGGCCGTATTCGTACTTAGACGTTGTTACGTTTTGAGCCATAATCCACTAATACTCGTTATAGAGTATAACTCATAAGATTCACCATTCTCCCATGTTGACTTGCAAGCAAACCATTGTGTTGGAAAGTGTATTGAATCTTTCTCATACGTATCTTATAACCTTAATACTCTTTGTAAAGCCTACAAACACAACACGTAGTATGTAGATCAGAATACGTCTCAATAAGCTATTAACTACTAAAGTAGCCGGCTATATTTCGAGTGATAGAATAAGTAGAATAGAAGTAATTTCATAAAGCCACAACTCCTGCTAGCCTATTGTGAATGAAGAAGTAATGATGTTTGTGATTAAGCTCCAGTCTTCCTCTTCAAGGTCTCACCTACCTAGTCTAATTCCCATATCCGAAACCTAAACTTTAGTAGACTAAATCAAGAATTGTGTTTTGACACCTAAACTTGACAACTAGTTTGACATACCAATACTAGTTGGTTTGACCGAGCAATGCTCTAACAATTATAGAAAGGTCAAATACAACAGTTCCTATCTAAGCTAAATGATTTAGTTAAGATGAAATTTTCTGATCTTACTTACCAGCATTTCTGCTAAATCAATTATATTTTTGTGCGTCGGTCTGTATGAGATCTTGTTTCTTTCGTTTATATAGGACGTGGTCTTTTTAGGGTTTTTCTTTTACATTTTGGGCCCTTGGGCCTTTTCTTTTCTTTTTGTAATCTTGTAGGTGCCATATTTCATATGTACCGTTAAGGCCCAACGCAACACCCTAAGGGCATAGGAGATTCAGCGGAGGGGGGATGTCCTCCGTTGCCCATAGAATAAATAGGCGGAGAGATTAACCTCCGCCTCCCTACAAATGCGTAACCCGTCCGCGTATCAGGTCTCTACCTATCCGCACAGCGGAAGGGGGGGAGTATAACCAACATAGTGTGAACATGCGTTGTCTAGCCAAGTACTACTGGAACACTAAGGGGAGTGTCCTCGGTGATCCCTATATATATGAGACCTTTTACCTTTGAAAGGGGATCGGAAACCATTCATATCAGTAAGAAAGAGAGTGTTATCCATATCGTCTTCCTCCATTAGTGTCCTAGTTACTTGGGTATGGTTTTTTGGTATTTCCAACAACTACATTTTGGCGCTGACACAAGGGGACGACGAATTCCACTAGACCAAAAGTCACGTTAGTGTCGTAGAAAGTGAGGGTGAGAGTTGTTCCATAGAATACAAAGAAATCTGCTAAGCTCTATGGAAATCCAGTAGCTCACCAAAAACCTTGAGAGAGTTACTGAGTGTTTATAGCAAAGTGAGGATCAGAGCTGTTTCATAGGGTACAGAGAAGTTTGCTAAGCTCTGTGGAAATCCAGTAGCTCACCGAAAACCTTGAGAGAGATATTGTGTGTTCGTAGAGAGTGAGGGTGAGAGTTGTTCCATAGGAGTACAAACTACACCGGTTTGTTGGACTCTTTTGGAAATCCAGTAGCTCACCAAATAGCTAAAAAGACAGCTCAGATCCGGTAAGAAGCGGAGATTGGCTAACAGAGATTATGAAGACAGCTCAGAGGAAACTGAAGACGAAGATTGGCTAACAGAGATTATGGAATACCTACGAAGCGGAGGACTACCAACAGAAAGAAAAGAAGCAAGCAAGGTTAGAGGAAGAGCAGCAAGATACGAACTAAGGGATGGAGCCTTGTATATAAGATCATTCAGGGGGACACTTTTACGGTGCCCATCCAGAGGAGAAACACTCAGCATATTGAAGAAGATCCACGCTAGAGACTGCGACAACCACTCAGGGAAAAGATCACTAGCAAACAAGGCAAGACATCAAGGGTACTTCTGGCCATACGTGCACAAATACGCGAAGAGTTAGCGCAAAAATGCGAAGCATGCCAGAAATACGCTCCGAAGATCCACACACAAGCAGAAGAGTTAAGTGCAATACTGAGCCCTTGGCCCTTCACCATGTGGGGAGTAAATATAGTAGGTCCGCTGAAGACAGGAACATGGAATAAAAGATTCTTACTGGTAGCAACATATTACTTCACCAAATGGATAGAAGCGGTACCGCTTGCAAGGATTAGAGACGTGGATATCTTCAAGTTCATATGGGATAACATCATTTGCAGATTCGGAGTATCAGCGGTCATCGTATCAGACAATGGGAAGCAGCTAGAAGGAAAGCAGATAGATCTATTAGCGAATACATATAGGATCAGGATGCTGAAGTCTACACCAATCTACCCCCAGTGCAACAAATAGGCGGAGGCATCAAACAAGACGATAATGTCAAACCTGAAGAAAAACCTGGAATTAGAAGGAGGCAGTTGGGTGGATCAGCTGCCCAACGTGTTGTGGGCATACAGAACAACAAGAAGAGAAGCTACAGGGGAGTCACCGTTCGCGCTGACATTCGGAATAGAAGCAACCTTACCAACGGATGTAATATTATCAACAACAAAATCCGAAACTTGGAACAAAAACTTAAACGCGGGGCTCATCATGGAGAAACTAGAAGATCTGGAGGAGAAAAGAATCGTAGCAGCTCAGCACATGGTCAACTATCAACAACGGCTAAGAAAGGAGTACAATAAACGGGTCATCAAGAGAACGTTCGAGAAAGTAGATACGGTACTGCGCTTATTGCCACCATACATGAAAGATGCGGCGCAAGGGAAGCTGAACGAAACATGGGACGGACGTTTCATCATCAACGGGAAAGCAGGTACGGGATCCTATTATTTCAAAAATTCTGAAGGGGAGTCGCTAACACACCTGTGGAACGCAATTTATTTGAAAAAGTTTTACCAGTGAGCTTTCCTAAAATTTTCAAAAATGAAATAATATCATATATATTTTTTTATCTCGAAAGCGTAGATACAAAATCAATAATAATTAATAAATGTCGAAGAAAAAAAAGACTGCCTTTCCCTATGGCAATATGGGAGACATAACAGTATAAACCAGATTAATAAGCCCACGGCCGTGTGACAAAAATGATAGATATTTCGACTGTCTTCTGAAAGTCACAATGGAGGAGAGGGATACCCCTCCGGATGCGAACGGGGCAGGATAAATACCAACCACTAAGTGGAGAAAAAGGTCGTAAGATCGACTATTGTCTCTATCAATGGGTAGTGCCGCCTACCTAGAGATAAGGACAACAAGATAACCAACGGATCAGGATAATAAGTGACGGTTATGTCTGCCTGATTCAGATAAGATATTAAGTGACGTAAAGGTCTGCCTAATGCGGTGAAGAAAAAATAAAATAAAAAGGTAAGTCCATTCCTCCGAAATACTTAAAAAATTACATATCGTAGTTCCTTTAATAGAGATAGTCAATGAAGGCGCAACAAACGCTCATATGGGCGAAGAAGGCGAGTCAGAAAATCAACCCTTTCAGCGGGAGTAAGACGAGAAGACACCCTACGCCAAAACTCTTCATCAGCAGTACGAGCACCAGCCCAATCAAGAGATATGAAACTGTTACCAGCCAAATCCTTCAACGATGTTTGACGATAGGCAGCACCGATGGCGAGGTTGGCAATCTTACACGGACGACGAGCATTTTATTCCCGATGACAGGCACGGTCAAGCGCAGCAGCTGAGGTCTGCAATTCGGAAATAACCTTCATCAACCTTTCAACACAGAGATAGGAATACTCGGAAGCAGGCAGAGCTGGAGTAGCAGTGGAAGAGGCAAATGCAAAACTCGAAGAAGCAGATGACAAAGGCATCTTGAGCTCAGTATCTACAAAGGAAAAAGCAACAACATGAGCAACATCGACAATAGCATTAACATGTCCTTGGGTTCTCTTCCTCCAAGTATGTCGTTCATACTCAATAAGACCGGCTAAGAAAAGAAGCAGAAGTAAAGATTATAGAGAGAGAGAGAGAGTCAATTTTCAAAAAAAATAAATAAATAAATAAATAAAAATGGAGAAGAGGCATAGCTATGCATAGCAGAAGACACTTACCAAAAGTCATAGTAGCAAAACAACACAGCAGAAAGGGAGAAGCTCTGAAGTATTTATAAAGATACCTCGAGAAATGAGAAAAATGTATTTACGATGCGTGCTAGCGCAGCCCAACAACGAGAGCAAATAAGAAGGAAGATCTGCACCAACGCACATTGAAGTCGTCCACAGCAACCGACTAAGGAACGAGCCAGCACCAGCAGGAAGTCATAAGCATCCGCATAAGCATCAGAAGTTCAGCATAATCTCCATCAACCAATCATCCCGAGGTTCATAAAAAAGGGCATATTATGGGTGCCATATTTCATATGTACCCTAAGGCCCAGCGCAACACCTTAAGGGCATAAGAGATGCAGCGGAGGGGGGATGTCCTCCGCTGCCGATAGAATAAATAGGCGGAGAGATTAACCTCCGCCTCCCTACAAATGCGTAACCCGTCCGCGTATCGGGTCTCTACCTATCCGCACAGCGGAAGGGGGTAAGTATAACTGACATTGTGCGAGTGTAAAATCTGCATAAGTACTTCACACCCAACAGCCATTAGATATATGAATCACAAGTATGAAACCTAATCAAATAATCAAGGTACAAATGTAAGGAGAAGATACAAGGTGCAATGGATGCAACCCATATCATGAATTTATTACTTTCTTGGTATTTGATTACATGAATCTCCATTAGAGAGGAGTTCTAGCTCTAGATCTAGATCTAGTTTTTGGGGAAGAAGATGAGTAGAGGAGAAGGAGGTAGAGAGAGAAAGTCAAAGAAGATCCCCTCTCTCCTAGGAGATATTTCCTTTATATAGAGGAAATTTACA
>JAJJMA010007400.1:0-11799 GCA_023529015.1 Papaver nudicaule
ACACGTCCCACTGTATAGGAGGATATGGGCCCGTTATGGTCACCTTATCACTGCAGGAAGGCGTGACCACTTGAACACACTTGCTGGTGTCGTGGCTGATCTTATGAGTCTGATTTCGAAGATGTATGCCACTCCTCTCACGGAGACGACAGATGAGGGGCTAGATGAAGCAGAAGAGTTGTTTGCTTCATTCAAAGATTTCAAACCTAATTTGTTGTGGCTTCAGGCGAGGATCCAGCTTATTCGAAAAAGGCGCGCTGCTGTTGGCAAATTCACCCAGGATTTGGTGACACAAGAGGAGAGGCATTATGCCACCATGACCGAGGAACTTCGCAAGTTGACTGAGAAGACAGAGAAGAAAGCTGCTGACATAGCCCTATTGAAGAAGGCGGTTGATGAATGAGCAAAATCCTCGCTAGATGGGTGTTTCTGAGAGACTTCAGAAGCAAAATAATTTTATTTGCTTTCATTTGGTTTTTATGAACAAGGGTTTGTAGGAATTGATTATTTTCTGAACTCATAGGTTTTGAATTTGAATTCTCTTTTTTTTTTGAATTGAATTGAATTGACTTGTTAAAAGGCAAGAGATGGCTTGCACTTTTATTTTGGAGGAATTGAAATTACAGGAAATAAATAAACTCTAGTGAGTCTTCATACTTTCTTGAGCCATTTGCCGTTGACCACCATATTTGAGAGCCTTTCATGTATTGCACTTATCATGTATCGTGCGTCAGGCATGACTCGAGATATAATATAAGGTCCTTCCCAATTTGCCGTGGACCCCGGAATAGAAGTTACTTTTCGGTTAGTGCGCCGCATAACCTTGTCTCCTTCTTGCAAAGTAGCCTTAGGAACCCATGACATCTCAGGTGTCTTTCGCCTATAAGACCGTTGCTTTGCCCGGACCCATCTATTGGAAGTGGCCTTGATTTCCTCCTGAGGTGCTTCAGAGGGCTTGATAGACTTGATGCAATCAAGTCCCCAAGTCGAAGAACCATTCAACCCTTGTGTAGGGGTATGTTGGATAGGATTTCCATGAACTAAATAATTTTGAATAAAGTATTTCAAATCACTATCACATACCTCTTTGAATATCACCAGAGTTTCAGACCCCACGCGGTACTCCAGCTTTCCCACGTCGCAGCTTTCTCGGTCGAACATGAATTCTTGGCCCTTGATGATTACAGGTGAGATTGCCGGTACGAATCTTTTCCCGTGGAGCCAGGGACGCCCTAGAATCATGTCGTGCTCCTCATCCTCTTTGATTACATGAAACTTGGTTTTGGTGCGAGCAGAGTCCACCTTCAGATCCAGAGTAACATGACCATATATGTCTTGGAGCTTTCCTTTTGAATCTTTTGTTATCGTGGGATAATAGATGACATCCCGTCGAGAAATCCCAATTGCTTGAAGTGTCTTGATTGGAATTAAATTAACCATAATACCAGCATCAATTTGAACTTTCTTAAAATTCGTACCTTCGAGACGAGCAGAGATAACTGGTATCGAACACGTTCTCCTGCCATCATCTCTGGTGTGACTTCGCCAGGCTTTGGTTGAACTTTCTCAGGTATGGGTAGTTCTTTGCCGCTAGCGATCCAGCTGAGTGCAGCGAAAATGTTGCTTCGTTGACTCCTAGAAAAATGTAAGAGCTCGCATAAATTCTCCATCAAATAATTAGCAGTTTGCTTGACAGATTCTCCGGAGATGGTGAAATTTCGAATGTTGGGTTGATGCTGACGTTGGTGTTGACGTTGAGGTTGGTGCTGAGGGAGTGGATTCTTATGCACACCCTCAGTCCCCAAGTTCAACTCTCCTGACTCGATCTTTTCGTTGAAGATTTGCTTGAGTCGATGACACTCGCTGGTGGGATGATTGACGAATCGATGAAAGTGACAGTATTTAGGATCAGTCATTTCTTGTGCTGTAGGCTCTCTCCGTACAGGAGGTAATTTGACAGCACCATCTTGAATCCACGCTTCCAGGAGCACTACGCCAAATCGCCCCATGTGCAACGGATATAACCGTTGCACAGATTTTGTGCCACGCTTATTTCCGTTTCAAAAGTGGCGTTGCACATGTGCGCAACGGATTGTGCAACGGATATAACCGTTGCACAATTAATTTGTGCCACGGATATATCCGTTGCACAAAATGTTTTCTTCCGTTGCACACAGCTAATTTGTGCCACGGTTATTTCTTTTTGAGCAACGAATATATCCGTTGCACAATTTTTGGTAGGAATTAAAAAAAAATATATATTGGAAAATCAGGATACAAATGTATCCAGCATCCACTAATTACATAATATATCCAAATTTATAATCTTTTTCCTTCTCAAATCGATTACATTCACATAGTACATACATTTCATCTAAATCACATTTCATCTATGAATTGTACTACATCTAAATCACATTTAATCCAAACTTAAGAGAACATCAAAAGCGTAAAAAGGTTAAACAAGCTTTTACAGTTTACCTGGAAAAACATTTAATGTAGATACTAATACAAATTCAGCTTGTCTTCACAGCATCCTCATGGCGGAGGCTATTTTCTCTTCTATAAAGAACCTTTGCACCCTGAGAATAGTTGGAAGAAGTGTGAGCAAGCTTGAATTTCAAATACAATGTTAACATCCACATAGCACAAGTAACTGAAGTTAAGTGGAAAACAGGTAATAGAAACAACAGTTAGAACACAGGAGAGAAAGAAATGGCAGAAATACGTAAACAAGGAATAAGAATAACACTTTTACAGTTTACCTGGAAAATTGCACCAAGCTTTTTCAATCCCTTTGCTCGCAACCTGAGCATGTCCTTGGAGACACTAGGATCCTTCAAAACCTGAAACAGAAGGACACAACTAATGGTCATGTCTTGTAGGAATATTGAGCACAGTAATATATTCCATGAATCAGGGGAGCAATTAACAAACTCACCGTCTGGCAAACACGTGACAGAGTTGACTCGATATCAACCACATTGATCTTCGACAAATGGTTGAAGACGATCGACTAGATGTTTAATTAGTTTCTCTTCTCTCTCTTTTTGAATCTCCTGTGACTCAGAAATGATTAACAAGCATATGTTCTCTTCCATTGATGTTGGCAGACTTTTGTAGTGAACAAATCCTTTCACCAGGACGATCCAACTGAAGAGAAATATATGGGAGAAGTTCTTTAATAATTGGATATTGATACTCCAATAGGATAATTGAACTCTTTCGTGATACGAGAGAGGAAAAAAGAACAGCAGCTACTCTCGATGCAATCACATAATTGAGTTACCAACTGGTCAAGTGAGGGTAAGTACCATGTTACCAGTAAAGTCAATGGTTGGTGAGAGCCTGAAATAAAACTGAGAAGAACTTTGAACCCCTTCCTGCAAGAATGGTAACGAAAAATCAGTCAGGCCTTAAGTCACTATTTTCATCTACCATGGCTTCCAAACAAAATACGTCTTATTAGTCCAGAAAACAGTCAAAATCAAGTTTTCCGCTAAACATATGTAGACTATTTAGTGCCAGGATTAAGGGAATACCAGTTTCAAACCATTGGCAGAAGTATCCTCTTCAACCTGTGAACTAACGTTTATACATACCTGCAAATAAGCAATCATAAAAGCACAACCTATTAATTAACAACATCGCAGTGGAAGTTCTTGAACAAAATCAGCTTTTATTTTTAATGCCTGCTAGCATAGAAAAAAGTCTCCTAGCATCGGAAGAGAACATATGCTTGAGAAACAACTTAAGCGACACTGGTTTTAAATATGACATACAAAAAAATAACTATAGTGAGTCTGACCTGAATTCTCTGCCTACGGAATTCCGGGATTTGTGAGTCTTCTTCAAGTTCCACAGACGCCACAGTAGCCAAGGCAAGCTGCCCTACAGTGTAGCAGGATCCATCATTGAATCACTGAAATTTAGAATAGAAGAAAGGAAGAATAAAAGTTAACTCTTTCTCTTCCCCAAACATGATATATGAAGTGAAAGAAACAAGATAGGATTGAAAATAGGAAGATAAGTTACAGAGATAATTGCAATCAAATTTATGACTTGTACAAACAAGTTAAGGACATTAGCAGAGTTCAACGTTTGAGCTACTTCCACGACCTGCATTTAGAGAAAGAACATTAACCCTACTTCCGCGCGGTTTGCTTGGCTTTCTTTTGTTGTGGTTGGCTTTGACTCATACACCTACATTCAAACATTGACATGGAGCCACAGATAAAGGAAAAGGCAATGAAAGGCAGTACAAATGTCATGTACAGGAAGGTTGAACTAATCATAGAACTCAACAAACTTTCCAACAACACCATGCTTCCTATGCTTCCTTAACATCTGTATAGCAGTTAAAACCATGTTTGTAGCTGTAACATCATTCTTCAAGTTACTTGAAGGCTCAAACCAGCAACATCGGGTAACACCACACTGAAGGCATAAAATCATAACAATGTATTCCTGCGTAAACAGCGCAAAGCTCACAAATCTCAGATAGACTCCAGTTTCAATTCAAGCAAGATTATAAACACACACAACAAAACAAGAGACTGTAACAGTAAAGTATCAACATTATGTGCTGGAATAAATATCCAACTCCGGTGTTCAAGGGTCACAAAAACATAATATAACAAAACAATCCTGCTAATCAAAAGACGTCATATCTCTGAAACAATAAGTTCTATCCTGCAATGCATAGCAAAGAAATCTTAGCTCTGTAAGCAATCTATCTGCAACTGCAACTAAATTAAGTGATGTAGAATCCCGTATTCCCATACATCAAGTGTCAAATCCAGTGCATACATTTTACAGATTCTATGACAATATGGTGGCATCATAAATTTGGGCATCAATAGTAACAAAACCCAGATAAAATTATAATTGTTAGACTGATCTGCTACCTCTAATGATAAAATTAAGAGAGTGTTTGCTTCCTCAACATAAGGTTTGTATTTTCAGTCCACCAGTCATGTGAAGCTCCCAAATTACAGCAAAACCCCAATTTCATATTGAGCAAGATTATAAACACAAACAACAAAGCAAGAGACAGAAAGTAAAGCATAAACATTATGTTCTGCTAAATATATCCAACTGCCGTGTTCAAGGGCCACAACAATTCAATATATCAAAACAATCCTGCTAATCAAAAGATGTCTATCTTGCAATTTCATAACAAAACAACCTTAGCTCTGTAAACAATCTATCGGCAACTATACTAAGAGATGGAGAATCCCGTATTCCCGTACATTAAGTGTCAATCCAGTGCATACATTTTACGGATTCTATCACAAGAAGATAACATCATAAATTTGGGCATCAATATAACAAAATCCAGATAACCCATTTCATTACAGTTGTTAGATTGACTCATTATTCACTCAACATTTAGGGTTTGTATTTTCAGTCCCAATAGTCATGCAATAAAAACTTGTAGATAAAAAACACATCTTTATCCACTACTCACCAAACAACTAAACAATTCCAACAAGTAAAGAATAAAATCCACAAACCCCCAAATCTAAAAACATCAAAATAAGAACAACCCATGATTCATAAACCAAATAACTAATCGAATTCAAAGAATCAAGAATCCATAATTCTTTTAAGCATTTTAACATACAGTTATAGGGCAAAAATCAAATAACTTTTGATTTTTGTAGAAGGGATTTTTTCATACCTTAGAGTAGATATCTTTCAGGATATGTTCTTCAATCATCTTGTAGGAGTAATTAAACCTTCTTCTGCTAAAAACCCAGGAGATGATTAAAAATCAAAACTTCTAGGGTTTTGAAAATCAAAATATCTAGGGTTTCTGGATAATAATAGTTTTGAGATGTAGATCGTGGTAGTTATGGTATGGAGGTGGTGATGGTGGCGGTGGCGGTGTTTGGTTAGGATTTACAGGGCTTCGGTCGATAAACTAGGAGGAAGAAAAAGAAGAACAAGAGAAAGAAGAAGAGAAGAAGAACCAGGAGGAGGTATGGGTATGGATTTCTTGTTCATTTATTGTTGATTGAACTCGGTACGGGGAGGATGAATCTCTGTATTTCGAAGATGAAACTCTCTTCACCCGCAGAGAAGAAGAAGAAGAAGAAGAAGAAAGAAGAAAAGAAGAACAAAAGCGTAAAATGAGAAAAAAGAAAAAGAAAAAGAAAAAAGGAATAAAACAAATTTTATAGACGTTTATACCCTCGCTCAAATAACTAAACCCCCCGCGTTTGTCCCTGTTTTATTATTTCTTTTGTTTACACTTACATGTGCCACGGATATACCATTTTTTGCAACGGTTTTTGTTGTGCAACGGCTATATCCGTTGCACATGAGAAAATGGAAATGTTGCACAATGCAGGATCTGGCGTAGTGGAGCTCTATTACTTCATCCATAGTACATGGGAAATCAGGGATCTTAGGGAATTCCCTTGGTTGTCGTGGTGCCTTTGGTGCAGGAGCATTGGCTGGGACCCGTGCCGGAGCTTGAGGTTGGGCTGGAGCTGCACGTTTTAGTTGTGGGGCCTCAGGAGTAGGTGCCTTTCTCTTAACACCTTCAGTAACAGCATGAATCGAGTGAAGAGAGTTATATTGCTTATTGACAAGCCGTTTGCTGGCACGCGTTTCACCACGACTTTCTTCGGCTTTTAAAGGCCTGGGCCTTTCTAATAGAGCAGGTGCAGTAGTGGCGGATCGTTTGGCAGACTTATGGAGCTTGGTGAAATTGTCGATATCCAAGTTCTCCAACAAGGCGCGATATACTGGTATCATTCCATTGATGCAAAGCTCCACTAACTGTACCTCTGTCACATTTGGCTCATTGCAATCCACTGAACGAGTTCTGAATCTCGTTACATAATCATCTGGATGCTCATTGTTTCGCTGATAGAGTCTCCCCAGATCAGAGAGAGTGAGTTGTTCAGACACGAAGAAGTATTTCTTGAGGAAAGCACTAACCATCTGGCTCCAGCTGAGAATGCTATTTGGAGCTAGGTTATTATACCAAGTATATGCTTTTCCTGTCAGAGATTTCGAGAATTCTTTGAGACATACAACTTGGTTTCTTTCATGTATTCCCAATGATTCCAGGAAGCGAGAGATATGTTCTCGGGCATTCCCAATACCATTATACATGGAGAATGAAGGTGTGACATACCCTTCAGGAAGAGATTCACGCTGAACTTCAATTGGATATGGAGGTTGATGACGATGAAATAAATCTGAATTCTCCATGTTACGAGCCTGCAAAAGATTCTGCAAATCTTCACGAGTGACGAAGTTATGTTGCAAACCTGTATTTGGTCCACGTGTGGTGTGAACATAGGTATCTTGATCATCAGGAATAACATGAATTTGAGAGGGACCCGCCTTGTTAAAATTGGCAGGGGTTTCTGCACGTGAAATCCCAGGAGTTGTGGGTGGCGCCAGCTTTTCTGACAGAGTCCTTAAGCAAGTCAGCAACTCCATCTGGGTTTTCACCATATTGTTTTGACTCAGGGCTAGATCTTGTTGGGTCTTCATGAGATCCGCAATGCTAGGTGAGTCTTCAGTGTTCCTTGTTTCTCCTACGCGGGGCCCAAAGAGAAAAGCTTCTGTGCGGCTTGAGATAGGAGTAAAAGAGGTAGGAGAGATAGTGGTATTGGTGGTCCCCACCATATGAGAGAGGGGGGACGTGATTTGGGAGAGAGTTGGCGTGGTGGAGCCCACCAGGGGGTTTGACACGCCCAAGGAGAGAGGGGATGAGGTTGGCCCCCTCTGAGTTGAGGCAGAAGCAGAATTAGGGTTAGGGTTTGAGCTCACGGCTTGGATGGTGGGCCCAGAGGTGATGGCGCCACTTACTTGGGTGTTGGTGACCCCACTTGAAGGCAAACTCGTGGGAATATTGGGGTTACTTGGAGAATTGGTATTCTCTGAACTCTGCCTCCTGGTTTCAACCATATCTTCTTAAAACTGAGATAATGACCTCCCACTGTGGTCGCCAAATGTTTTAGGTGTAAAACAATAAAGAGAATTTTGAGGGTAAAGTGTGAAGTGTGATGATGTAATAAAAGATGATAATGAATTCGAGAGGTCAAGATCGAACAAGACTCGCCTAAACCAAGAAATGGCCGTTCGAGTATTGCTTCAGTTACAAGAAGAGGATTTTAGGGTTGGTTTAGGGAGGGAAGCAGAGAAAGATGAGATCAGAGAATTGCTATGATTTTCTGTGATGTTGATGATTGAATTGCTAAAGAAGTTTGAATATTCAGTTCTCACTAGATGTTGAATGCTGAATGAGAAGAGTTAATCAATGATCGATGTGATTGATTGATTAAACTTGCACTGAATGAAACTGTTTGTTCTTGCTGGAGAACTTGTTCTTTCCAAACTGGTCGAGTGACCTATTTATAGCAATAGAATTCCAACTGATCTCGTAAGAAGTGGAAGAAGTGGAAGAGTGGGAGTGTGGAGTGAGTGGGGAAAGTCTTGCGCCTATTATTAGGGAAGAATGAACCGCCCACTACTCTATCCCATCTTCTCAGCAACGTTCACACGACTTAGCTTCTTTCCCGTTGAGTGATTGAGCCGTTGCAATCACACGTGCCGTAGACCGCCAAACCAAAACCCTAAAGAATATCCCCCCATGTAACTTACTTGATTCTCGTAAGATTTGTTAAAGATTGAATATTTGTTAAGTCAAAGCTGACTAAGTGCAAAGCCGTACCAATTACTGGTAAACTCAGGACTTTTGCGTAAAGATAGAGATTAAGCGATAAGCTTGTGTGTCTCTTTTAGGTTTTGGTTTAAGGATTGAGCCGGGCAATCGCCATTTAAACCAATGAGATAAATCTAAGGGTTGAGCTAGCAACCGCCGTTAGATAAGATAAGGTGAGCCTAAGGATTGATCTATGCAATCGCCAATTAGACTGAGAGGATTTCAGCAACTCTCTGTGGCAACAGTCAAACAAATACGACTTTCGGTTTGCCATAAATATGAGAAATTGGCTTGTGGCATGTAATGCACCAATTCTCTGAGTAATGAAGACATATGAATGTCTAAAATAATATAAGTCATAGCCATGAGCCATGATTAAGAATTATAGCACTGATTTATAGAAGCAAGTCCATAATCAGGAAAAAACAGACGAATGATGCTATCACAGCGTAGCCATCATCAAGAATGCATAAGCATTGCCAATATAAGACCTAAAGATAGGTCATGATGATCATAATAAGCCATGTTATATGGTATGATAATCTTATTAAGAAATTAGGTATAAGGTTCAAAGGATGAACAATAACATTTATGTTATTTTCAGATTTCTGTACAGTTTGCATGTTGTTCATTCGTAAAATCGGATAGGCCAGCCTATATTAGATAAAAATCTGAATTTTTAGTATGTTATAGGAAATTCACATACGAAAATATTTCGTGAAGGAAGCATCTCCTAATTCCTTACGGATTGGGCTGTAAAAATCACGCCATGGAGAAATACGTGAGCAGAACTGTCAGATTTCCGAATTTGATTAGGAAACTAGAGTATTATGGACTAAGTAAAATCCATAATCCTCTAGGATTTGGATCAGTGGGACCCATAAGTAGAGGGGAAGCTAGAAAAGAATATATCCTAGCCTCAAGGGGGCAACTAGAGCCCGTGGGAGAAGAAAATCTCATGGCTCTTGCGTGAGCACAAGGAAGGAAAACCGTGACTCCCCACCAAAGTTTAGTCGCGCCCTGACTTCGGGCCTCCAAGATTTGGCCAAGGCAAAGTCATGGGGCTCCAAAACTAGGCCAGGGCAATAACATGGATATCCATAATTAAGTTGAGGAGGTGGCGTGGGCACCCAAGTGCCAAGGCACGCCAAAGACATGGATATCCAAGATTAGGGCACGCCAAAGACATGGATATCCAAGATTAGGGCAGGGATTATCCTTGGGCCTCCAAAGAGAGGGGGCGTGAAGCAATGGCGGGGACTAAGCTAGGCGGGGCTGAGCTTAGGCCGAGAGAAAGAAAGCCAAAGTAATGGCGGGCTAAGCTAGGCGGAGCTAAGCTTAGGCCACGAGAATAAAACCCAAAGTGTTGGCGGCCTAAGCTAGGCGGGGCTAAGCTTAGGCCACGAGAATAAAAAAACAAAGTATTGGTGGCCTAAGCTAGGCGGGGCTAAGCTTAGGCCAAGGGGAAGGGGGCCAAAGGTGTTGGCGGCCTAAGCTAGGCGGGGCTAAGCTTAGGCCAAGAGCCAAGGAAGATGGCAGTGGCGTGAGGCTTTGGTGGGACTTGGCTTAGGTGGGACTTGGCTTAGGTGGGAGCTAAGCTAGGCCACGAAGTGAAGAAGGTTAGGTTAGGCCAAAGGATTGGCGGGCTTAGCTAGGCGAGAGCTAAGCAAAGCCACAAGGAAGATGGCCAAAGTTAGTGGCGGGCTGAGCTAGGCCAGCCAAGAGGTAGATGGCGTGGCCAAGCTTAGGCCATAGGCCAAGGAATGACCGCGTATATTCTTTCTTTGCTAAGTGACGTGAATGGCCTAGGGTTTTGGCTCGAGCATGAGCTAGGCTAACGCGTATGCGTAGGTATTTTATTGTATAGGCTAGGGATTGTGGACCATGCTACTAGGCTAGGGTCGTGAGACATCAAAATACAGCTAATGGTAATTTAAATATCTTATCCCGACTATAAAATAAATTCATACCTTTTCTTTGAGCCATTCCAGGACGCCAGAGATTGATGCAAAATTACTTCTGTGACCTCCTCGCCAAAAACCACCATCAACAACAGTAAATGAAACCTTGATCAAAGAACAGATATGGGTACCTTCTTGTCTCTGGCCATATAGAGATGAACAAATTTTGCTCTTCCAAGGCTTTACGATATCAAAATCACTCAGTGTAATACCACAAAAATCAAGAAAAAAAAATGTAGTGTTGCATCCAATATCCCTATATTCATACCAACAGAAACACAGAAACAAAACTAATGAGAATATTTTATCAGTACCAAACAAAATATGATTGTTTCAGCTGGCTCTTGAATAGAATTTCAAAGCCACAATATGATTACTCCGTGTACGGAAAATTAGCCAAACAAAATCAGTCTGCGTCAAAGAAATACTTTCCGCCAAAGCTAATAGCAAACCAAGATTTTTTCACATCAGACATCTTATTAACCACATAATCATGTAAAATTGTTCCCATGCTCAAAATATACAATAAAAATCAATTAACTAATTGCTATGGAGTAAAAAGCTGAGAATAATGTAACTGTAACATTTATCGAAGAACAGATATGGGTACCTTCTTGTCTCTGGCCATAAGACATGACCAAATTTTGCTCTTCCAAGAGGCTTTACGATATCAAAATCAGTCGGTGTGCATCTTAATTAATCGAATCGGCATGCAGTTACAGTCCTAATGAGTAGCAAACCAAGATCAATTTTAAATTTATTATCAAAAGAGCAATCACTTGAAATTGAGTAACCAACTTATAAATCAGTCAACTTACCAATCAATTTAGCGTGAAATTACCAATCAATTGAGCGTGAAATGGAAAACCCGACTGTGTTGTAATGCTTAAACCATGATTCAAGTTGTTTTTTGTAGAGAATTTGTATCGCGCAGAATTAGAGCATCAATGTTGCAGCAAATAATTTGAAAGTTTGGGGAAGAATTAGGGCTTGAAAGTTTCAGAGCAGAATTGTAATTAGGTTGGGGAAGAATTAGGATATGAAGTATTTCAAGGTTTGACAGAGAGAAGGGTCGAAGAAGATGAAGAAATTGACGGAGAGAAAGAGAGAAAATTGAGAGGAAAGAAGGAAAAATAAAAGTCGATAACT
>JAJJMA010007403.1:0-18475 GCA_023529015.1 Papaver nudicaule
CCGTACCAGATTCCTCCCTGGATATGAAGGAGCTGCGCAGGGGATTTAACTGACAAAAAAATTGTACCAAAAGTATACTGGCAACTCCTGTAGCAGCCCTAACCAATACTGCTTGTGACACCTGGAGGACTCGATAAAAGCGCGCCAGAATCCATAAGGATACAATGGGAGGATATAAAAGAAAGGAAGATAATAGCCAATTGAGGACATCTTTGATAGTAGCATCCAGCATTCTAATTATGCACTCTTCTCTGTACATGAAATAGTAAGTACAAAATTTGATAGGCTTACATTGCGAGCGAATTAGCGTTCTCTGAATCTTTGCTGAAGTTGGACACATCCTTAATACTTTACTGGACACCAGTGCTGAATAAATATGCATGAAGACACAATCTGATGCCTACCGATTGACAAAACTCCTTTGATTTTTATATGTTACAACTCTTCCACCTGCACCGAGAATCCGCAGGGGCAGCGTTTAGTTCGTATTGAGCTCTCTTCATCAAAACTCTGATTGTCTATTGGGTATATATGTTCATGGTCCTGAGTGAAATCAGAACTGGAATTATGAACATAGTCTTGTCTGTGTTGTACATTTGATTGCATGTCATCTTCAGTTTCAGCAATTACGGTATTGCAGATATAATTGTCATTTTGCTTGGCTACATGGGAGGTCTGGGAACATGAATCGGCACCATAGGTTTGGTTCAATCTTTGCCGAGTTATGATTGAAGAAAGAAGTTGATACCACCTAGAAATAGCCTGGGCTTCATTTCTTTTCTTCTCTTCAGCTTCTCTTCTCTCTTCTTCTTCTGCATATGCCTGAAAACAATAGTTCACTATCAAGACAGTGATTCATTGAATAAAAAATTATCGAGAAATTCTGCCAAAATAACCTTATAGTTTCTCATGCACTCGTAACGTTCAAGGAATTTACCTGCAAGATAGCGTCTTTGAACTCGGTGCAGACCACTATCCCTTCAAAGATGGGAACTGTTCGACCATTGCGGAAATCAAACCCAACCATGGCAGGGGCAGAATCAATTCCGAGCCTCTTCGCAACAGTATAGACCCTCGGCAGCCTTAGGTGTACAGTTCCATGCGGGAGACACTTCTCGGACCATACATCTACTTGACCACGTTCATTCTGGAAGTCAAAGTATAATAGTTATATACACAAACGCATTATCACAGTCACCGCAAGAGATCCACATATAATAACATTGAATATTTCATATGATATTTTGCTACCCAAAATGAAATGAAGTTAGATCATAATGCTATCTAAGAGGTCTCTTCACATGATCACAGTTTCAAAAATTCAATACAACTACAAAAAATTAATAACCTACCCTAGGGACAACCCCGTTTACTGCATAAGGAAGGTTCAAAGGTTCCAGTTGCCACCTCCCATAAAGTGCAATATTTTCTTCACCTTCATCTTCTTTATCAGCTTCTGGTTCAGAAGCTTGTACCTTGCCAACCTTTGACGACCGCTTCACCAACTTTGGAGAAGTACAAAGAAATTAACGCGTACGCCAAAAGTAATATCAGTTATCACTCAGGCAAGTAGTAGATTAATATTGAAATACCAGAAAAAAAAATGTGCAACTCCACCATACCTTAGCAGGTTTTTCACTTGCTTTAACTTGCAATGCCTCTCGCAGCCATCTATGTTCTGAATGTAGCGTTTGCACACAGTTTCGAGGATAAACAGGATGGCCAGAACAATAGCCAAGTATAGGACCCTTAGGGTGAAGTATCTGGTTCTTGGTAAGCCACCTTTCAAGAGCATAAAGGTGGTGAGTTCTGTAGGCCTGAAATCAAAAAGAAGTTATCAGACGAGGCGAAATCGATGACTCATAAAAAACTTAATGTAACCAACCAAGAATTAAGGCATACTTGTTGATTAGTTGGAAGTGGTTCGGTTAATGCCCTAGTTTGAAGCTCCATATCCTCAAGAGAGTTCCTAGTCGCTACCCCACACTGGGATGAAGATTGCACACCAATGTTCTCAAGATTCTGTTTAGAATCTTTCATCCCATGCTTCTGATTGGTGCTACAATTACCAGGAAGATATTCTTGAATTAAAGAACTTATCACACCCCCCTCAGTGGAACTACGTTTTTCTGATGCATTAACCTTACACAGGTTGCTTGATGTGTTGTTTGAACTGGATTCCAAATGAACCAGTCCTGCAGTGGCAACTGACTCCAGACCATTTAAAGGTGCCAAAACTGCATCCCACCAACATGAATTAATTCGCTTTGATGCTATCTGGTACCACTTCAGACAGTACCTGAAATCAAGAGACTAAAGGTTTACTTTCAGCCTTTCAGGCAACAACTATAAACAGTAATGAACAACATCAAAAAAATCCAGTTACATTACAACAATTAGTTAGTGAATTGCTAAGTTTAAAACCTGCGAGTGACATCTTTAGCCCCATTCCCAGCAAAAGCAACTACGTATCTCAAAGATCTCCTGCAGGCAGCAGCTGCAGCTTCAACTTTTTCCTCACCATCAACAACAGCATTGACAGCATCAACATGCACCCACTTACCAGTCATGTTTTCTCCACTGCAAAAGACTTCAGCCCAATATAAAGGAGCTCCAACTTTTCTTGAACCAATTGCAATCGAGATCCCCTGACGAGAATCTGAAACTTCTTCACTTTGCACTGTTTTTAGTTTTTTATATGGAGAAGAATTATGTGATGAACTACAAGGCAAGTCTTTCATCTCAGAACCTAGCTTGCCATCATGAGCACCAGCTGCAGTGGCAGCGAGAGCCATTTCTAACTGCAATTCAAACTCCAGATCGCCTTTCCTCTTTGATCCTTCCACTTTATTGGTTGAACATGCTATAAGGTCACTACTCTTGTCCGAAGCCGATATAACCTGCTTTCTGTCACTAAGTGTACCAGAAGCAGGAGCAGATTTTGACTGATCGATTCTTCTTGCTGAGCTGCTTTCCTTGATTTTGTGTGCACCTCCACGAGAAGTTCCACTATCTTCAATGGAGCCAGTTTTAGGAAGGGTGAACTTGGTCGGAGAAATGGAAATTGGATCTGACTTAGCGACCATCAAAGTAGACGACTTAAATACGTCATTCTCAGCCCGAACTGCATCTTGACTCGAACAGCCAGACATGCTCATATCTGGTTTGAGGGATACGACATCAAGAATTGACACAAATCTGCAAACAGATCATTCATCATAAACTGCCAAAATCAACCATCCTCTATTCATTGCTAGATTTCAGTGACTATTTCAGGTCTCAAAGTAAATAGATCCGTGATTGTGACTAGAGAAGTTTTTCTGAAAGAATTTATTCAGGAACTTAATGACAGAACGCAGGAAATGATGTGATACCATACCTAGTTGAAAGATTGAGAGCTCTGAATAACGCCACAGATAATGCAGAAATCTGCACAAGCAAAGGATAGTGGTTGACCCCAAAAAGTATGAAGTAGAATGAACCAACCATTTTTGAATTTGGACATTAACATTGTCAATGTTCTTTGCAATTCAAATTGTTTTTCTAAGACAACTTTAGTCAGGTACACTAGTAACATTTCAACTTGGCAAAAATCACCAATGGAGTTTTTTTCTTTGCTTTCAACTTTTTCATGACATGACTAAAAGAGCTACAATGAAAATACCTCTTCCGTAGTTCCTTTACGATTTTCAACAGCCGCAGCCAGATTCGATTCGAATGGTCTGTCTGAATTACTTGGGTTTGCAACATGAAAGTTATCATGGAACTGCAGCCAAAAATCAAAAAGAATTTTACATTGAAGAATCAAATACGATTGCAAAATCTATATATCGGTAGGAAAAAATGGGATTTGTATGATGAGGCAACAGAGCATACCCAGCGTACAATAGAACCCAAATCCTTAGCAGTCAACTTTGGAACTTCTGTTTTCTTCTGCAAGTATGTCGGTAAAAGTGAAAGCAAGGCCGCCTGCAATATAAATCAACTTCTTTGATATTAATTTAATGGAACAAACATATATACTCAAATTTGACTGTTCGTGAGACAGTGAAACATCAATGCAAAGCAAAGAAACACCTGAATAAGAGGATCACTGCAAGCTCTATCAATGATCCTTCCACGTGCTAGTAAGCACAGCAAGTGAGTTTTATGTGCTAGTTCAGCCAATTCCTATGACACACCATTACTTTTTTTAGTTTTGGTCAGCTAAAGTAATCAATCAAACTGTACTCGCAATTCACACAATAACTAATGTACAACAACCGTTCACCTTCTCTTCCGCCGAAGCTCTTCTGACAGGTTTACGCTTAGAAGAAGATGGAGAATCATTAAATTCAATAACCATTTCCCTTGCCACATTATTATCCGAATTGCCGTAAATGGACTCTCCCCCAGATATACAACCATCTTCCCAATCAAAATCATCTGTATCCTCCTCCTTGTCAGGACCAACACTCCTTCCCTCCTTCACATTCTTTTCTAGTAAAACACTTTCAGTTTCGAGAACAGCACTATTTGTAACCTCTATGCTTACTTTCTCTTCATCATTTCCATTTCCACTTACCTCTGCCTGAAAAATTTAATAAATGTTTCTATGGTTGCAACTTCACAAAACAAAATAAATCAAAAAAACAACATGTTTTCGAGTCGAACCGTGGAGGCATCAAGATTGCGGGATTTCTTCGCCTTCGAGGAGCCACCGCCACGAGAGTTTACACGCTTCGGTAACTTGCCAACACCTACTCTTGATATACCTTTAGGAGTACCTAAAAAAATCACAAGTTAATTGAATCATATATATCATACTAAAGCAAATACAAAACCCTAACTGTACATTTGGTCATAAAAATAAGTAAAGTATTTGATATCATACTCGTCGAGGCTTCTTCTTCTTGTTTTTCAGGTTTTTGTTTAGATTGACTTCTTGTTGTTCGCATTATTGAGAATATGAATTTTCTTTGTCTTCACCCGGGAAATTTCAAAATGAATCGAGGAAGAGAATGTCTCTTTGGTTCGCGCCCTAACCAGTTATTCTGATTTTTTTTTAGGAACAACAAATTTCATTAATTTGTATACAAAGTGAGTCAGGACCGGAGATAATAATGACTCGGTCTGAGTTGGACTAGGACTAATACTGTAAATAAGAGAAGTTTTATGGATCTTCTAATAAACCGAGTAATACACGATTTATAGTCCCCAAAAACAAGATCTGTTTCTCTCTCTGTCAAAAAAAAAAAATGGCACCACCACCAAAGGGTGTACTGATTTCAGTACCAGTCTTAGTAGCATCAGTAGCTGCCACCGCCATTTTCATCTTCTTCCTCATTCCCTTCCTCTCATCCACACCCTGCAACTGCCCTACCACATCTACTACCCTAACTCCGACATTCACCACTACCAAACCGTACCAGAGATCACCATCATCAACCAATCAAATCTCTCCTACTCAAGAAGACATCAACTGGTGGAAAAATCAAATCCAGAAGAACGAATTACAAGATTACATGGAAACACGTAATAAGCTTCGTAAAGGAATTAACCCTCGTACTCGTGCTCAACAGCTTCAAGATCTCATTCAGTAAGTACAAGATCTACATTCCTTTAATACGATCGAATTAATTAACATTTGATTCTAACTTAACTTTCATGTTTGTGTTATTTGTTAGGTTTAAAGGAATTTCGCACTATGAAGGAGAAGAATCTGACAACCACACTGTTTTGCCATGTCCTGGTGAGTTACTAGTAGAAGAACATCATAGTAATTATGGAGAACCATGGGCAGGTGGTAGGGATGTATTTGAATTTCTAGCTGAATCGAGTAAGTTAATCCCAGGTTCCCGAGTTCTTGAAATCGGGTGTGGTACGCTTCGTGTTGGTTTACATTTTATTAGGTACTTAGATTCTCAACATTTTCATTGTTTAGAAAGAGATGAATTGTCATTGATAGCTGCATTTAGGTATGAGCTACCGTCACAAGGTTTGTTACACAAACGGCCTTTGATTTTGAAAGGGGAAGATATGGATTTTACTAGATTTGGATCGGATGTTGTTTACGATTTGATTTATGCTAGTGCTGTTTTCTTACATATGCCGGATAATCTTGTGTGGGTTGGATTAGAGAGATTAAGTGGTAAATTGAAGCCATTTGATGGGAGGATTTTTGTTTCACATAATATCAAGTTTTGTTCGAGATTGGGTAGTGATGAATGTACTAAACGGTTGTCTCGTTTAGGTCTTGAATATGTTGGAAAACATACTCATGATAGTTTGTTGTTTAACCATTATGAGATATGGTTTGAGTTTAGAAGATCTATATCATAGGATTGTGGGTAATTTGTTATTTGTGAATATAACTGGAGTTGTAACTCGGAAAAAAACATGGGAAGAAACTCAAGTGACTTCAATGTGCCTGTTGTGTTGCGCCTCGGCTTGTGTTCTTGCAAGATTTACAAGGGTGAACTGTTCGACGAGTAATGTTTATTTTTTTACGAGGAGAGGTACAATTTTGAAGATCACTTTGCCATTGGATTGTGGATTCAGAAGTAGCTGAATGAATAGGCTCTAGAATTTGGGTTATAGCCCTCTGTTAAATTTGAACTGTGTTAATGTGTTATTCACGCAGAACTTTTAAATGTCATGAACTCAGTGTATTCATATTTTTTGAATAGTCGTTTTCAATGTATATGCTGGTCTTTCTGCAATAGAGCATGGACTATGAAAGCCATGTATTAAGTATGAGGGAGGATCCGTGGACATGCTTAGATAGACACTATCTTACACGCACCATTTTTCTTATAAATCTCAAAAGACAATGAATTTGAAATTAATATTTTTGGTGACGCGTTCCTCTTGTAAGGTTCTACAATCCTAATAAAAATGAGCACAAACTGAAATGATATCACCCCATCTACCACTTTGAATATCAGCTGTTGAAAATTAACGGTTGGAATTAAGATTGGTAGATGATGAAGTTCGGCATTTCGGTTTGTGCTCATTTTTGGTAGGATTGTAGAACCTTACAAGAGGAACACATCACCAAAATATTAGCTTCAAATTTATTGTCTTTTGAGATTTATAAGAAAAATGGTACCGAAAGTGTAAGATAGTGTCTATTATAGAGTTAAGTTTTCACTTTTTCATTGAGTTGCAAGGAGTAGTGAACTACATGTGAATAGCATGTTTGCTTGCCGATGAGTCAGATTTGATTCAGCTTGGTTTTTGGGTGTCGTGCTTCAAGCTTGCCTGGGCACTTTCTTTTAGTCACTTTACCACTTACAAGTCAAGTGCACATGCGTTGCACGTCAGCGTATAACGATCTTTTTCGTGCATACACATCTGTGATGAGTTTTATATACTCCCTCCGTTCCAAAATAATTGACCAGTTTGACTTTTTTCTACTTTTTCCTAAAATATAGGAAACTTAATTGAACTAAAAATACTTGAGCTAAACTAATTTTTTTTTAGGATTGGTTTATCGTGACATGTATTATGGGTTAACAAAAAAAATATAAGTTCAAGTCAAATATTTTTAGTTCAATTAAGTTCCCTAAATTTTGGGAAAAAATAGGAAAAAGTTAAACTGGCCTATTATTTTGGAACGGAGGGAGTACATAACAAAATATGTTGTTGTGAACTGTAACAAATCAGCTAGCAGTATACTAACTAATAAGGTCATTTGACTCATTTGTCTGCTTGGTATTTCTACAAACACTTAGGCTGCACTATAAAATGATCTTTGAAACTTCGATTGAAATGGAAATGTTTACAGTTTGATTGTAGCTGGTAGATGAGAAGAAAACTCCAAATGGAGAGGAATCGGATATTAGATTCATATGTGTGAGAATCATGAAATTTTCGTTTTAAACATCTTCACATCCTCTGTTTCAACTCACTTGCACTTGTTAAGCTTTGAAGAAGTAGAAAGGAAAAAAGAGAAATAAAGAATAGAATCGATCCCACGATCTATTGAAGGGTTGATATTACTTTTTATCTAACGGCTGGGTTTAAATCTCTTGAGCGGCTGAGAGCGCAATGTGCGCGAACGAAGATATATGCGCAAACCAAATTTCGTTAACGAATTCGTGGGATCCAACGGCCGAATTTTAAAGTCGTTAAATCCAACGGCTTAAATCGGATCCGGTATTAAATTGGGTACATTTTTTTCATTTTGCCTTCCGCGCCTTAAAGAGGGGGGAGATATCTTCTTCTTTCTTGTCGGGATTAAAACTACTTCCTTCCTCCACATTCTTTTCAAGTAAAACACTTTTAAGTTTGGATATGCATGCTTACTTTCTCTTCATCAATTACATATCCATATACCTCTGCCTGAAAAATTAAATAAAAATTTCTGAAACGTCACGAAACAGAAAAAATCAAATACTATGTTTTAGAATTTGAGCCGCACCGCGGAGGCATCAGATTGATCAGGATTGGGGGATTTGTTGGCCTCAGACGAGCGACCGCCATAAGAGTTTACACGTTTCAGTAACTTGCCAATGCCTACCCTCGATTTTTACCTTTAAGACTGGAGATTGCCAACACCTACCCTCGATTTTTACCTTTAAGACTGGAGATAATAAGACTTACAGGGTGGTAGTCAAATGAGAATTATATAGATTTTCAGTGACTTTTTATTTCAGTGACTTTCAGAGATTCTCTGAAAATCTAGGGATTTCCATTGACTCTCTGAGAAATGTCCAGTGACTCTCTGAGAGTATTTTAGTGATTTGTAGATAGAATTTTAGAGAGTCTTTGAGATTTGTAGAGACAAAAAAAAAAAGATAATAACTAATCAAAATTTCATCCCATTCTCTCAAAAATATATCTTCTTAACAATTGTTTATTTTGCAACATTTGAGTGAGCTACTAGCAGCTAGAAACGAAATGTGCAATCAAGATAAAAACGAAATGTGCAATGAAGCACCATAATCCGATAATTATTGACGGGCTAAAATTGGTTTTTTTACATTGCTACTCCAAATGCTATATATGTGTTCCATATAGTGGAATTACATTAGCGGAGTATCTTAGTTTTTCGTAGTGGAATTTCGTGCCACCATGAGTATAATGATGCCAAAACATGAAATCTAAAGAAGTAAAAGAGGTGGAGAAAGAGAATATCTTATTCATAGAGATGTGTATAACATTACATATGTGTAATCCTTTATATACAAGCAAAGGGAAAACCCTAAGTCTCTAGTTGGACCGCACATCCATGGGCCGTATAAGCCCTACAACACTCCCCCTTGTGCGGTTCAAAAGTAAAACTCCAAATGTGTTGCTTCACTAAAAACTTGACAAGGAAAAACCCGGTGGGACAAAACCTTGAAAATAGAAAGAGTACGTCTTGAGTCTTGGTAAGCTTCTTTCTATTAGAGTTGGTCGGTGACTTCTCTTGTAGCTTCAAATGTAGTTCTTCAAATGTAGCTCTCTCGTCAATGACCACTGCGTCTAAGTCAATTGCCTCATTAAAACCTTGTTAGGAAAACCCAAAGGGATAAAGCCTAAACTAAGGAAAAAGAGTACAATGTTAAGAATACTTAGAACAGAGTTGGACTCGCATATGTTGCCTCGTTAAAACCTTGAGAAGGAAAACCCAGTGGGACAAAACCTTAACGAAGGGAAAAGAGTACAACGCGATAAGTCCAGAAGTACGCCTTTGCTGATGCTGATGTAATGCTCTCGCTTCTTTCTGGAAGTTGTTTCGCTTGACATACTACCGTGTTTAATTTCTTTGATTGTGATGCAATAATATTAATCCAATCTTCAAGTCTTCAGCATTCAACATATACGCCAAGTGTAGTTGTTGTTGTTGTCTTGTTAAAAACCTTGTCGAGTAAAAACCCTGTGGGAAAAACAAATCTCGATCGAAGGGAAAAAGTGCACAACATAAGTTCACTTTATGAATTAAAATATGTCGACATCATATCCCTGGATCCTCCTCCTGATGTCGGCATCTCCCCCTGATTTCATTCTGGGTAGTCTCTAGACAGTTTCATTAGTCATGATATTTTCGAAAGTGAATATAGGTGATGACTTAAAATTCCACCATGTCTCCCCCTGATTACTTTCGTCGAAGAATAGATTATTGCTCCTTCATAATCAACAAATTTTCGATTGCACTTCTGGTATTGCAGTTGTCTCATTAAAAACCTTGCTGAGTAACAAAACCCTGTGGGAAAAAGTAACCTCAGTGAAGGGAAAAAGAGTACAACATACCACTAGATGCTCCCCCTGACGTTGGACAATTTCTCTTGTCCAATACAGTCATGGGAGTTTGGACAACTTCTTTAATCCAATACTGTGGGACGCTTCCTTTAGTCCAATACAGTTAGACAAGTTCTTAGTCCTCTGCAGTTATGCAATCATGGGAATTAGACAATTCATTTAGTCTTATACCTTTCACATGTAATCATGGGAGTTCAGATAGTTTCTTTTAGTAATATACTTCTCACATGTTATTCAAATGTGGACTTAGTCAATGACTTAGTAAATAATTCTGCCACGATTTCAGAAGACATTGTGCTGCTGATTGTAAAATAACATCGGTGATATACGATGTGTTATCACCCTTGATATACCCTTGCTTGATTTATTTGATGCAAGCTGCATTATATTCGTAAATGCAAGTTGGCTCTTCAGTGGTAGAACTCAAACCACACGTCCCTCAAATATGTGTAATGATAGACCTTAACCATATACACTTACGAACCATCTCATGTAGGATAATAATCTCAGAGTGGTTTATGGAGGTAGCCACTAGGATTTTCTTGGTCAAACTCCAGGAAAAACAGATATCCAGTTTGGGATCGATCGTTATGTGAGCGGAGAGGTACCCATCATCAGCAAAAACCAACCAAAATCTTATCAGGGGTTTCAGGGTAAGAAGTTGCAATTACATTAAAAACTCTTCTTGCGTTTTCATAGGGATAAAACAAACCCAATGTCAATGGTACCTTTTAGGTATGTAAAGATATTCTTGATATCATTCCAATGACTCTGCGTTGGCGCTAAGCTATATCTAGCTAACAAGTTCATTGAGAACGAGATAATTTGGTCGAGTACATTGTGTTAAGTACAATAATGCGCACATTGCACTTAGATAGGAATATTCAGTTCCCAACACATCTTCGTCACCTTTCTTTGGACGAAATTGATATTAATGTACATTTAAATTGCGACCAATCATGAGAGTGCTAGCCGGATGCACATTGTCCATATTAAATTGCCTGAGTATCTTTTGGACATATGCAGACTGGTGGATTAATATTCCACAAACTCGATGTTCTAGTTTAAATCGTAGACACATCAGAGTTTTCCCAAGATCTTTCATCTCAAATTCGGATTTCGAATAGCTCGTGGTTTCTATAACTTCGTCAATAGTGCCTACTATGTAGACAATGACAGCCAAATCCGGCTCGTTTTATTTATAAATACGCAGGGGTACACTAACTATATATCCCTTCCCAATCAAATAATCACTTAGACGGGTATACCAAATCCGCCAGGATTATTTTAATCCATAAAGTGAGCGTTTCAATTGAATTTCAAACGCACTCCGTGGTTTAGAGTTACTTGATTTGGGCAATGTAAGGTCATCTGACACTTTCATAAATATCTCTGAATCAAGATCCCCATAGAGATATGATATAACCACATCAATAAACTGAAATTTCAAGTCTTTCTACTGGCAAAAACTTTATAAGCGATCCAGGGGTTTGTGAGAAACCTTGCGCCACAAGGCGAGTCTTTGTATTTTGAGACTTCATTATTCTCACTACGCTTTGTGACAAATAATAATATATGTCCCTCAGGATTTACACTTGGTGGTTAGCACTACCATACCAAATACATGTATATTTGTCAAAGAACTTAGTTCTTCCTGGATTGCGTAGGCCAATATGCTCTACTTAATCAATATAAAGCATGGTTCGATCTCGTCGTGCTCTACTTGTGGAGCAACTATGTATGAATTATATCATCACTATGCATGCATGATCATTTTCTTGACTCATGTGCATTCTCATAATCCAATAGGATTTCATTGTTCTCTAGAATCATTTAAAACTTCGGAGCGTCCTCCAGTTTGATTCATGGACATATTTAGAGACACTATTATGAGATAATTTCAGATGACATAAATAGTTAGACTGTGCCATACTCAACCACTTTCTTTCTGGTTGAGTATTAATCGAACCTGGTGGTCTCTCAAACTTTCTTGATGGAGCCACAGCCTCAACCACACTTCCACAAAGTGTAGTTGCAACACCTTAATTTATGGTGCATATCCTTAGTTAAGGATTTCTAACCTTGCAGGCACGTTTGCAGTTGGTATGTGTGATCTCGTCACTTTAGCGATATCAGTAAATGCACCAGGCAATTGACAGTCATATTCTGAATATCGATATTTCGTTTCACTTCATGTTCACATCTGAAGTGCGGGGATCAAGATGAGACAAATGTGGAAACACACCAAGACAATTCATGTCGTTCCCTTAGGTAATCCTGTTTACCTCCCCCTAACGACGAGAGGGTTGTCTCATCAAAGTGACAATCCGCAAATCTAGTGGTAAAGAGATCGCCTGTCAAAGGTATTGTAAGGAATTAATTCAACAAACAGTTGTCTATTTCTTAAGATAGTGTTGGTGGTTCCACTATCAGCTAGACATTTAAACAGTACATATATAACATTGATAGACAAGGAATGTGTACAAACAATAACCAAGCATATGATATTAGAAAAAAAAAAGTAAACATATGAGGGAAGCAAGCAATCCATAAAGTTACTAGACTAATCAACCGAAAGTTTACTATAATCATTGCTTCAGGTAGGAAAGATTTGTATCTCGTACAAAACTAATGTAGCCATAGTAGTCCGATAGTGGTAGCCCATAAACTAAACTATTGGAGGCCCTACTACGAAAATATTGAAGGCCTTTCTATTAACATAAAGGCCCTGGTTTGACCGTAAAATATTGGAGGCTTTGCTACAAACAAAGTAAGTGGGCACAACAACTGTAACATAATGGAGGCTCATTGGTAAACGTGTGAACTAGCCCAATAGGGTGAACTTGGATACAAGTGAGTATATGACCTACATGCCCTGTGGACTGAACCAATGGGCTGTAACAATAGTTTGTGAAAAGCTCGTACTAACCACTACGAGAACTTGTTGGGTATAACAACTTGGGCTGGACTACTACGTGTAGGTATGGTAGGATCGAATTACTATACGGGGATCCAGATTGATCGGCTACTATCATAACATTAAACTAGCAAGCCAAATCATGGTGTAATAGACCAAATCAATCCAAAGCCTAGCATGGTATAATAGACTAGTAAACCAAAGCTTGGTGTAATATACTAGCACACCAAATCAAAGACAAGCATGGTAAACACAATTTGTACACCAAAAGGTTTCACAACATAGCATAAAATGAAATGCTTAAGTCAACCTAATGGTCAAGTGTCTATGTTCAACTACATGCATGCAGGTTCCACTAATTCTCAGGTAGGCTTGGGTTACCTTAGCAAAATATACCTCAGACATAGTTAGACTAGTCTGTTCGGTACTAGGCTAAGGCTTGTGGTGGTTCAGCTGGTAAATCCCATAATGCTCACGGCACGGGTTCAGCTTACTAGCCACATGTTTCCCTAAAAATCGGACGTCTGACGACGCAAAATGTAATGCAAAATGCACGTGCTCATGCTTGCATTAGAAAAATAAATAAAATGTATATGAAATTAATAATTTTCGATGGTAACATGTCCAGTGAGCAAAGGCACATACTAAGGTTAAGTGGCTAACAATCTTTGTTTAAAGCACAGTCGGGCAAACATACTATAGGATCTCAAATAGTGTTGGTTCTGATTTCATATACCTAAAACCAAAGAGTCGGTCCTGGTTGACTCGTTTAACGACTCGGTCCTGGTTGACTCGATATTATATACAAGACCCGTAGCTGGACAGGACAAAAAAATGGCATTAGCCGGAACTCGGCTGGCCCGGGACTGGGTGGAGCACAGGTAAACTTAAACCAGAACAGGGCTAGACACGGTGCTGGATGGCGTGGTAACAAAAACTGAAATCGGTTCCACCTGACTCGGTTTAAGAATCGGTAAGGCCAAGTCGACAGGACCCGAGCTGCGCAGGGTTTGGACATCCTATGTAGGGTGGTTTCGTACAAGTCTTTAGACATTTGGGTGGAGGTCCTGTAATACGTCGTTAAAGATGGTTTCACAAACAGGAGGCACCATGTTGACTTTCAGCCACAACAAACATGTGGTTCCAAGATTAACAATCACCTTAGACTCAGACAAATATATCAATTCTTACGTAATTCAAGCTACTCTAGGCTCTAGCATGTGATGGTTCAGCTTAAACCATATGTCCCAACCAAAAGAAAAATCACAAGAAAATAGTATATATGACGCCATAGCATGTGTATATTAGGTTAACAAAAACACGACAACCATCACATATGCTGTACAAGAACAAAGCTATAATAAACTGGTTAACATGAATGAAATTTTATGAGATTTATCAAAAAAAATAAAAAATAAATAAACTGGTTAACAGGTGTACCTGTGGCGCATCCTTGTCAACGAAAAGATAATAGAAGACAAAGTATAGTGCCAATCAACGATGGAGCTTCCTTACTTTTATGACTTCTTCAGGCATCGATTGAGATATGAAAAGAGAACCAGTAAAAAAAAATAATCAACAAACCCAACTTTTGTGATTAAGAAAAATTATAAATAGAATAAATTCAACTTAGCTTTGGACGATTAGGCTTAGAAAACAAATCGACCGCTGCTCTAGGGTTAGGGCTCGCGCTGATGACGTAAAGAAGTAAAAGAGGGGGAGAAAGAGAATATCTTATTCATAGAGATGTGTATAACATTACATATGTGTAATCCTTTATATACAAGCAAAGGGGAAACCCCAAGTCTCTAGTTGGACCGCACATCCATGGGCCGTAAGCCCTACAACAAAATCACAATTTTTTGCCACCATCTTTCATCTCTACAAACATAGGTTTGTGGAGATGAAATCTCACCTATGGAGGAGAGATTTCTACCATGCCTATTTTTCTAAAAAAGTCTCCCAAAATCTCTAAAATTAACAAATCAATGATTTTGAAGTCTCAATCCAATAACAGGGGTGTTTGAGTGACTCCCAAAAAGTCTCAATGCAATCACATGGATTTCTAGAGAATTTAAATGACTTAAAAAAATCTTTATCCAATAACAAGAGATTTTTGGAGACTCTCCTAAAATCTCTATTGAATAACAATGGAATTGGGAATTCCCTAGAAATCTATCTAAGTAACAATTGACTAACCCCATGTTAGACACTTGGTCCGATTTATAATAGGGCTGATGCGTAGATATGTTCTATCTATCGGATACATACAAGTTTAATCGGCCGACTGGGAGGCCTTTATGGAATAAAAAAATGCGCTCCTATCCGTCACAAAAATGAGCACCAACAGAGATTCGGATTAATCGCGGGTTAGAAGATGATGGATAGTGGTTTTGGATCTCCGACCCGTAAATACGACATGACTCGTAAATAGTAAATAGTAGCACCACAGTGCCTCCCCCACCCGCCTGTTTACTATGGAGTAAAACACTGAAGCAATATAGTTTATATCGCCTAAATCTTTATTTTATGATTTGTTAAAACAAAACGGGCCCACAAATCTATTTTATTAATTTTTTAATTAAATTTATTATTTTTTAACGAAAACTGGGCCCACAAAAACTATTTTATTATTTTTAAACTCTAAAAAGTTAAAAAGCGATATACATTATCTCGCTTTATGTTTAAGAATTAATATACATGTGGGTCCTTCGACTTCAGTTTTAATGTTTTTTAATTAAAAATTAACTTTTTGAGCGATAGAAATATATCGCTTTCACTATTGAGCGATATAAAGTATATCGCTTTCCTCCAAATTCCGGGAGGGCAACTATGCTTTTACGGACGCTGTGAGGGAAGAGGAGAGAGAGGAGGGAATACACCACGGTTTTCAGTCACATCATTCCCTCCTTTCATTGATAACAGCTTAAATTCCAACTGCCGATATATTACAGAAGAATTTGCAAGAATACAAAGACCTCAACAAAGTGGATAGATCACAAAGTCGAAAACGACATCACATAACTCAAAATTTTGAGTTTCGCTCACGTACAGAGAATTTGACTTATCTAAAGAAATTGAAAGGTAAGGGGTTCTTAACCAATTTTATCGTTGATTTCCGTTATTATGAAAAGTGATGAATATAGTTTGTATCCTACATTTAAATGAATGAGTGATTTTGAGAAGTGGCCCAAGTGGGTTTGTTACTGATTTATAGATTGCTGAATTTATTTGAAATGTCTAATTTTCATGGAACTAATAGTTCAATTTGATCAATACAGGCCTGTCACGTACTCCTTCTGTTAGGGCATTGTCCGGTCAAACCCACTAGCGTTGGTATGTCAAGCTGGTTGTCAGTTTTAGGTGTCAACACAATTCTTGATTTAGCCTACTAGAGTTTAGATTTTGGAATTGGGATATAGACTAAGTAGTAGAAACCTTGAAGACGAAGACTGTGAAGACAAAGAAGACATCAATTATTCTTCATCGACAAAAGGTTAGTAGGAGTTATGACTTTTATGGAAATTCTTCTATTCTACTTTCTCTATCTTTCGAAATAGTCGGCTACTTTAGTAGTGATATTAATAGCGATTGAGATCGTGTTCTTGTCTACATGACCATGTGTTATGTTGGTATTTGTTCCCGCAAATACTAAGTTTACAAGAATGCATGAGATAGATTCGATACCATTTGTCCATTGAAATGGTTTGCTTGCAAATCACTTGTTGGATATGGGTGAATCTAAAGGAGTACTCTTGAGCAAGAGTCCAGTGGATTACAGCTGAGGACGTCTAACACGTCTAAGTACTGGTTAAGCCTGGAACTTCCAGCGGGTCCAGTTAAACCCTAATCTGAATGGCGGACGGTTCCCGAACCGTACGTGAACAGAAACTCGAAAATTCTCCTGAGTTCCAAAGTGTCGTTTTGTACGCGTACCTACGTGAACCTCAAAATCGATACTTTTGGCTGTGATTCAGATGGACGGTTTGCGAACCGTCCCAAGTGAATATTCTCTGAGATTTTCACTCGGGTTAAACTCTGAATTCCGTCATCTCTTAGTTGGACTTGGTTATCACGAAATATCCTATGTGGTCCATCTAACGATTCTCAATGTGTCAATAAGATAAAGATTATCTCTGGTCTGTTGGATCTCTATCTTGAAGTGTTTTTGAGCTAACAAAACACTTGGCAGATAAATGATAAAAGATTTCCAATTGAGATAAATCTAGGTTACTTGGTTTGCAAGTTAGGGTTTCCTAAACTTGTGGAACAAGAAACTAGTTGCTTTATTCCAAAGCAACCTATCTTATTGAGTGCTATAAATAGAGGTGTCTAAGGACGAATACCGCAAGCATCAAGCATACGTGAAGGTCCTTTGTGGAAGTGATCGTATAACTCTTTTCACTTCGGTGAATGCTTGTTGTGGTATAGTCATCCTCTATTAGGTAGCAGTTCCTTTTGGGATTTACCTACGACTATAAAGACTTCTCTTGAGAGTTGGGAAGCACAGGTACGAGATTGAGACCCTAGTGGTTGAAATCGGAGTAACCTGTAACCTTGGTAACATGATCACGTTCTTGTCTATTCTACGGTCCTTTCTCTTCTGACATAAGGCCATTCAAGAACTGATACGTTACATACAGGGTTTCGAAAGGAAGCAACGCACGGCTGCACTCGGTGTTGTAAGACCTTGTTAGCTCCAGTTGTATAAGTTTCTTAAGTGATTATTCTTTTACAACTGAGGTAGAGACAAGTTGGGCATAGTTTACTCGGTTTACTTGTCAGCCCCCGCTTGTAAGTAGATTTCCGTATGACCTGGAGCAATCCGAAGGAAGTCACTTTGTGTATGTCAAACTGATAGAGGACAGTTCAAACATACAGTCGATAATTGAGGTTGCAAAGCCGGAATTGTTGACACAAGCCTTTAACGGCGGTTAAAGCAACTCCTAGGCCTGTAAAGGACGTCAGCTAGGGGAATCAAGTGCGTGACGATCTGTGGGGGATCTAGAGACGTAAGGAGTGCGACAGTAGCCAGTTCGCTTGGAGGGTTGGAATTGGTCTCTGCTACATCCCAGACTGAAGTCTTATAGTAGGCTAGTGTTTGTAGGCAGTTTGTACTGTGCGGTGTTCATTCTGGACGAGGTCCCGAGGTTTTTCTACAGGTTGTAGTTCCCTCGTTAAAAAAATCTCTGGTGTCTTGTGTGCTTTACTTTCCGCATTATATTCTTTGATTATATAATTAAAGCAAACACAAGAAGTACGTTATTAATAAACCTGATCGTTGTCCTCAATCCATCCCTTGGATTTACCAAGACCCTGTCTTGCGTTGGA
>JAJJMA010007403.1:18575-32418 GCA_023529015.1 Papaver nudicaule
ATAAAATGCCTCAGAGAACTAATTGTCATATGCCTTCAATTTTAAAAATATTTTTGATATTTTGATTAGTGCATTTAGTTTTGTTAATGCACAATATCGTTCAACTTTGGTTTCTAATATTTTCTTGTCGTCTGTTTTTTATTGATACAGTACCGGGGGACTCAACAAAGCAAGAAGAAGAAGAAGATTTGCAGTTGGAACTTAAGCCAACGAAGACTCGTGCTATCAGGAGACGCTTGACTAAACATCAGGTATCTCTGGCTTTGTTTTCTTATCGGCCTCCCACTGTGGCCACGATCATCTAGTAGTTTTTGTTTAGCCACGTCATCCAGTATTATGTTCTTCAGAAAGACTTGCAAATTGGGATTTTGAGCAAAATTTCTCTGTTGTCTTGATTTTAAGGTTTCTGAGATTTAAAAAAGATTTTGGGATTTTGAAAACTGATACAAAATGTCATCAATCGGTGCATCAAAAGGGGGTATTGGAAATTGCCAAGTTTGCTTTATATGTGAGTGTTCCAATTGGTCTTATGTATACTTTCGCTTTCAACACTGAGAATCTTCAGAAAATCATGGGGAATGTAAGTAATCTAATCTTCACGCTAATCTCACTATCTAACATTTGATAAAATTAAATTTTAAATGTATAATTTTATATATTTAGGTAGTGTTATTTGTACTTGTAAATGTGTATGAGTGAATCTTATACCAAAGTCGAATACTTGATCAATTGAAACCCCAAGATATCATCTCTACGTCAAGGTCAAAGAGATGGGGGAAAACTATTGACTTTTGTGCATTTCAAGATTTAAAGGTTTTCTTTCATTAATGTTGTTTATAGAAAGGGGTTTGTAGGAAGAATTGTTAGTTGTTGTAATTCAGAGTCAGATAGCTGAATCATGTAGGGATTTAGAAATTGTTATGGTATACAGATCTTATGATTAGCCCAACTACTACCATGTGTACCAATGGGTATGAATGAAGTTTGAATAAGATGTAGGTGTTTAACATTATCTCGCAAATTCGTTTGTTTTTTTCAGGTTTTATGTCTTTGAAACTACTGCAGCTCCGCTGCACCTATTTCCTGACCTTCCAGTTTTGCCATTGCTCTTATGTTAATTTGTTTTCATTAGTTTATCTGGAAACTTCACTTTCTATCCGAGATTTGGTAAAACTTGACTTTCCATGGAATCATGCATGCGGTCTATCCTTTGCAATAGGCGATATTTATGTTGTGTTGCCTTACTTATGCGTGACAAATTTTCGCAATTGGTAGTTGTAACATGTAGTTGAACATCAAATATTAGTGGTTTTCCTGGTCACTCAACTTGTTTTAAGGATTATATATAATATATCAATGTTAATTTTGAGGATTTTATCTCTATATATGATACCTTAAAATGGATTCTATAAGATCGAAGTAGTCCGGCTTGTTTCGTTATGTGCCTTTGAGAATTTGTCAGGGTGCTTGTTTTCTTAGTTGTAAAGTATTTTTTCGCTTATTTGATGTGTTAGAAACTGAACCGGCTTTGTATCTTTTAATGCGCAAAGATCATATGTGGTGTATCCTCCAGAGGGTCGTCCACCTCCAACACCTGAGGAAATAAGAGGGATGGAGCTCGCAAGAGAAATTTACCTTGATGTCTTTATGGTATAAGTAAATGTTGTAGTTACTTGCAGTGTTCCTGATCTTTCTTCAGTAAGTCTGGTTGTCTTTTCAGTCTTTGTATCTCTACGTTTACTTTTTCGGCTATGTAGTTTGATAAAACATAATAATTGTGCATTTGTTGAAGTTCAGTATGGAAAATTGAACGATATTGACTATAATCTCACAATGGTGTGGCTCATTTGAGTTTTCTTGGTGATTACCATAGCTTTAATTGTCATAAAAGAAACAAAAGGAGGCCATCATGTTATAAATTGCGTGAGGTTTTAGGCAGATGGAAGTATTCAGAAGACTACTATTGGTTGATTCAATGTAGTTACGAAGACTCAGAGTTTGTTTCTTATCAATTGGGTTCTGGTGCATTGGTGCTGGTATTATCCATTGCTGGAGTTCAGTTTTTCTTTCAGCCAAAACTTGTAAGTAACCTATAAATCTACTTTGGGATTTAATGAATGTTATAACTAAGATACCAAGCTTATATTTTTTTTCTACAACACTGCAATAACATCATGCCTTTTAAATTGTTCAATATATTGCGGTTTATTAGAGGGTCGAGAAGGTTACTGCTTAAGTCATCAGTGACATCATATCCTAGGAATATCCGTTTCGGTTTTCGTGTCTTGTTACTCTAGAATGTTCTTTCCCTTCTTTATAAGGACTTATGTGTAGTCGTCACTCATCATGAGTTGTAATCATTTTCAATCATCAATAATAACTTCGTTATCTTTCATGGTATCAGAAAACGGCGGTTTATTCTAGGTTCTCATCTTTTCGATCTGTGGGATATCAATCACTATCAGTACTTCTATCATAATCATTATCAATCATTTCTTCATTACCAGTTCTTCTATCATAATCATTACCAATCATTTCTCATATCAATCATTAAATGGCTACTACACCATTCGTATACAAGTTTCCTTCATCATTACCATTTACTAATATCACAAATTTTGTATCTGTGAAACTTGACGATACCAATTACCTAGTCTGGAAAAATCAACTAGAATCCATTCTTATCAGTACTGATTTATTTGGGTACATAGATGGATCTATACCAAAACGACCATAAACAATATCAGTCGATGGAGTTGCAAAATCAAATCCAGATCTGGTCCAATGGTGCAAGTGGGATCGATTTGTTATGAGCTCCTTAAATGGAACGTTCTCTGATTCAGTCTCCAAAGGTGTTATAGGTCTGCTCTTCAAATGAGGTATATGATTATCTTGCTACTCGTTTCTCAAATATTTTTGTTGCCAGAAAATCCGTGCTAAGAAATCAATTACAAACTGTGAAAAAGGGTTCTTCTACTATGTCTGAATACTTGGAAAGACTGAAAGATATTTGTGATTCTTTAGCTGCGATAAATGAAAAAGTTCCTAATTCAGATATATTATCATGTATGTATTGAATGGTTTGGGGCGTGAGTACAATAATTTCACTATTTCAATTCAAAATAGATAAACTTCGCATTCCTTTCAAGATCTGAGACTTAAGCTAGTACAACATGAACAATGGCTAGTAGATCAAGAAATTGCATTTTGTTTTAGACTCTTTATGTGAACCATGTCAGCTTGGTAAGAGCAAGCGTCTTCCCTTTGCACCATCTGCTAGACGATCTACCTCTCCACTTGAGCTTGTGCACTGCGACTTATGGGGTCCATCACCCATTGCTTCAATGCCTGGTTACAAATATTACATTCTATTCATTGATGATTTTAGCAAGTTCCACTGGATTTATCCAATGCAGACAAGAGATGAAAGTATTGTGTGTTTCAAAGCTTTCAAGACCATGGTGGAAAATTTGCTCTCCACTACTATCAAATACTCCCAATGTGACAGTGTGACGGCCCAGGAAATTTTTTTGCTTCCAATTGACCGTGGAGTTCGGTCAACTGACAAGTTTAAGGCTGTCCATGGCGCGGTTCGGCTCGGTTTTATGCATCGCCATCACCATCGCCATGATCATCGGTTTTCAAAATCTTGCGCCATCACCGTCGCCATTCATCCTCGGTTCGGTTTTAAAACCGAGCCGAATCGGTTCGGTTATTTTCGGTTCGGTTTCGGTGAAAACCGACATTTTGAAAAATCTCTCAGTTTTCTAAAACTGACAAGAGAAAATTTACAAAACATAGATAATTGCACTTCTTTCATTCATAGTTCTTACAATTTCATACATGACGATTCCAAGTTCTTACAATTTCATATATGACGATTCCAAGTTCTAACAGACAGACATCAAGATGAATCCACATGACATAACAAATTAGCAGTAGCACCAGGCAAATTAGTTCCTTCAATTTTCTTTCTACTGCTTGTTGTTGATGCTAAAAGCCTAGAAGGTAACGAAGTAGTAGTTTTAGAAGCGTTAACAGATCTCTTAACACCACCAGCACCACCACCACCAGGTCCACCACTATCCGCTGAAGTAGTACTAACACTTGATTTCTTCATTGCTGCAGGCTTCTTCACTAGATCCTCAACCGAATGCCATAGGAACAGTAGGATTTAGAATCTCTTCACTACACAAATTCCATACAAACAGAACATAAGCTTACTCAAAAACCCACATGAAACACAAAAATCAAACAAGCAAAAGTATTCAGCTTATCCAGCTTCCTTCTATTGATTTTCGCATGCAGAGTCGCCGCCATCCTTTCATAATCACAACAAACACACACCACAGAAAATCAATCAAACTTTTTACAGACCCTAATTCGTTGATTCCATAAACAAAATAACAGTAAAATCACACAAATAAAAAACACCAAAAAATTCTTAGAAATTAAGTTGTTGTTATTAGTACCAGATCTGTCCTAATGGAGCTTTTCTAGCAAGTAACTGGTGTGAGTAAAACATCTTGTTCTAATAACTCAAATTAAACGATGATAAATAGATTATGAATAAGTTATTGAAGCAGTAGCAGAGAAAAATGGTGGAAGAAAGAAGAAGAAGAATACAGTAGAGAGTAGAAAAAGAGTACAGTAGAGAGAGAGAGAGAGTTGGTGAGGAGGAAGAAGAGAAGAGGGAAGAACCAGATCTTGCTCTTCCTGTTTCTCCAAAAACCAGATCTATATATATTCCCACCACCAAAATCCCTGATTAAAACCTAGCAATATTCAATAAAATCTAATCAAAACCCAAATAAAAATCATAAAAGCAATCTGAAATCAATTGCCAAAAATTGAAATCAAATCCTTCAAACCCTATATTCAGATTTGTTGTGTCTGTGATTATAGAAAAAGAGAAGAATAAGAAGAAGATTGGAGATACAGAGAGATAGAGGCGAGAGATTTAGTGGAGAGAGGCGAGAGTGGAAACATAGAGAGGAAAGATTTTTACAGAGAAATGAAGGAGAAGAAGAAGATAAGAGAGCGACAGGCAGAAAAAAGAGAAAGAAGAATGGTTAGGATCTAGGTTTGTTGCATATATATCTAGCATCTAATGGTTAGGATGAACTTTGATCCAATGGCTGCTACTAATCGGTGTGCACCGTGGTGCTCGGTTCGGTTTTTGGGTATCGCCATCGCCATCGCCATAGTGCTCGGTTTTTCAATTCTTGCACCATCGCCATAACCATTACCCTCGGCTCGGTTCGGTTTTCCCAATTTTCGGTGCGGTTCACCACGGTTTTCGGTTTTTTGGACAGCCCTAGACAAGTTCCAAATCTCCCGAACTGCCATTTGAAAAGCACAATCTAAAACAGCTTGCAAACAAGGACAAAATAATGGTAATTTCACAAACATTGCCAAAAGAGTTCAATTGTATTAAACTTTTAACCCAAAAGTAGTGATAAAGAACATTCACAATCATAATACGAACTTAACAAGTTTCCAAACATGAAACCTTTTTAATGTAATCTAATTTTATGAAATTACAACACCTTTTACAAACCAAAGCGGTATGAACATACTGAAACACTTTTCACAAACCAAACCCCATATGAACACAAAGTATTATTGTTTTTTTACAAACTCAACCAGCCATTCCCATGAATATATACATGAACACAAAGTGATCATACTCACTTTGACCCCAAAAGCTCTATGCACCAAGCCTTAACAAGCTTACTGCCTCAAGCCACTCTCAAACTCTGTGGAAAACAAAACAAAAGGGGGTGAGCCACAGCCCAGTAGAGAGATATCAATACCATAGCGTAAGTACAAACGATGCCCAATAAACAAAACCATCAAGATCAATTAAAGCATAAAAAATGTGTTAAGTTGTTGAGCACATCCATATCGAAGTATCAAAGGCTTTGTTAGCCAATACACAGTCGAAATCATCAAAAGGCGAGTGAGTTCGCAATAGTCTACTGTGAGGGTTGGATTGCCGGAGTTTATCTGAAAACCACCCATCGTCCTCGACGATCTTCCGCAGGTTACCATTAGCATGGATTGCCCCTCTGGGCCCGACAAACTCACCAGTAGGTTTCGTAATCAAAAGGGATGCTCAACGCAGTTTATAAACAGTTCACAAATATCGTTAAATACGATTATCATTTCAAACCATTATAAGTTTCAATTGATAAACCATAAAAGAAACTTACCCTTCTTACCATGTTTCAAAACAAGTTTAAACATACATGAAAGCATTAAATCATATGGCTGGGCATAAACCATAATCATCAAGTACTTCAAAACGATGAGTTTTGCATTAATGCTCCTTTAGAACGACTCGTTTTCAAAACTTGCCATGGGTTCAGTTTCAAATAAAAACTCAACAAAACTTACCATTTTAGAAACAAGATAATACCTCCTTTCACATCAAGTTCCCACCAAAAATCAAGAATTCAATATCTTAAAGAATATGAGATGGAAAGCATGAAACATGAACATTATTTTCAGAAATTCCAGTTTGGATAGCTCATCTTTGAAAATTCGTGTAGGCTTCGTTACACAATGAAAATCAGTGATTCTTATCTCATTTTAAAGTAGAGAAAATAAGCTACCACATAAAATTTTAACAAAAATCCATAACTGCAGTAACAAGATCAAAATACGTTTAGAAAAGCCTGCAGTAAAAACATTTAAGAAAACTTACAGTTTTGGTAGCTCTAACTTAAAAATTCACACAAGCTTCAATACTTAACGAAAATCAGTGATTTTTGGCTCATTTTAAAGCTAAGAGGATAAGCTATCACATAAAAATTATTTGCAAAATTAATAACTTCAGGAAATTGGTTAGAACTTCTCCAAGAAAACTGACAGTAAAAACGTTACAGACAGTCCACAGTTTTGAAAGCCTAAACTTAAAAAAATCATACAGGTCTCGTTACTTATTGAAATCCAGTGGTTCTTGGCTCGTTTTAAAGCTGAGAAAGCCCTCTTCCATATAAAAATTATAACAAAAAATAATGGTTAAAAGAACTGGGTAAATATTCTGTTGAGAAACCAGGCAGTAAAAACGTTTCAGGATTCCTTGAATCACCAAAATTTCCTATTTCAAGGGTTAGAAATCTATTCTAGGAAATTAAAGGAAACCCATGGCTAGATTTTCATGAAACAAAGTTTAAATATCAATTTAGAAGAAAACCCCAATTTATTTCATGAACCCTAGGATCAAAATCAAGAGAAACAAGTATGAGTTAGTTTAAAACAACACCAATTCGTAACTAGGGTTTCATATGAGTATAAACAAACATAAATTCCATTAAGTATGAGATTAGTAAATCAAAATACTTAAACATGAATTCAAATCAGTTTTAAAGAGATTTCCCTACCTTTTTGTGCACAAAAGCTTCCAAAGCAACCACATCCAACAACCGATTGAATACTCTCAAACTAAGCTTTAAATTTCAAGTTTTATGAAAGAATTTTGATGTAGGAAGAAGAGAGATTCAAGCATAAAGATATGAAATGGTTTTTGGAAAGAAAACCAGAATTTATTTTTATCAAAGAATCAAAAAGACGAAAATGCCCTTAAGCGACCAAAACATGACACGTACATTATTAAGTGTCGTGTTTCCTGCAATTCAATTTTTTCTAAAACCTTTATTGGCACCTGTACACGCTACGGGCTGGCTCACACGAAGAGAAACATGGTTTCTCCGGACATTAAACAAGTGTTTCGCAATTGAAACACAACGGCAACTAGATTTCACGCTCCACATTGCGCAATTTCTAGTCTTCCAATTCAAATGGATTGGGATCGCACTTAAAATATTAATAAAAATATTCGGGGTGTTACAGACAGTGCATATCAATTTGTCAAGGGTGGGTTCAAGAAATATCTGGATGAATGTGCAATTGTTATTTGCTCTTCATGTCCAAGAACCCCTCAACAAAATGGTGCAACTGAGAGGAAACATCGACATACTGAAGTTGGAAATACAATCTATTTTGAAGCTCATTACCAAAAAAGTTCTGGTATGATTCCTTCTCTACTGCAACTTACTTAATCGACGGGACTCCAACTAAGTTATTGGGTTTCAAAACTCCATATGAGGTACTCTTTCACAAACATTCGGATTACTCTTTGCTTAAGGTATTTGGCTGCATCTGCTACCTTTTTCTCGGTGATATAAGAAAAGACAAACTTAGCCCTAAGTCTACAAATTACACTTTCATTGGCTACATCCCAATGCATAAGGGTTACAAGTGCTTTGATAATACTTCCAAGAAGACCTTTATTTCACGACATGAACTCTTCCAATGTTCATAGCTTTTTAGCGGGTTGGTTTGGAAAATGAATCTCCTGGCTAGTGTTTAGAACTTCATGTTTCTCGTTGCTCTATTATGATCTGTATTCACTATTTCATCCTGAAACTTGACTTTATGTTCGAAAGTTTGGGAGTATAATCCAAAATGCAGTTTCTAATATTAATACTAGTTATGTTGTCTCTGCCTATACCGCCATCGTCAATATCTTTCGCTATAGACAACATTAATGTTGTGCCTCTTCATTTTTATTATGTATGTTGTCTAAATTACTCGAACATAACAAAATTGAACGTGACACATCATCAAATTCAATCAAATTCATCTGAATTGAAAATTTAACGAAAATTCTGCAATGTCACAAAACAAATACAATATGTTTTTAGAATTTGAGTCGAAGCGTGGAGGCATCAGATTGATCAAGATTGCGGACGAGCCACTGCCACGAGAGTTTACACGTTCCGTTCCAGTAACTTGCCAACACCTGCCCTTGGCGTTAAGAGCCTGCCGTCATTAGGCCATACGAAAAAATCATTAGGCCATACGGATATTTACAAAAAAAAAAAAACTGGCTACTCAAACCTAAATAGGGTAACCCTTATCTAAATAAACTAATTTACCCTCCACCTAATTAACCTGCCGATTAACCCTAACTAATTACTAACCTAGTTAACACTAACCTAATTACCCTAAACTAATTTCGCTTAAAAAACTTAAAGCTACCGAATTGGTTGGGTTGGTTTCATTTTTCTTTTTGGGTGGGTGAGTTCTTGAGAACAAGAAGAAGAGGGAAAAAAAAAGGTTGAGTTTAAGATGGTCGTATTAAGTGAGATTGATATAAATGATTCTTCATCACGCGAAGTCCATCACGATACGAATTCATCGTACGTTAACGAAGCCACAGAGGTGTGGAACTCTAACCTTCTGGAGAAAAACCATGAGGAAGAGTGTTTGCAAGCACGTCAAGAATCATTGAAGGCAAATGAAGAGAAAATGACTCCAAATGATCATGTATTGCTCTAACTTCAAACCCATTAGCTTAGAATTCTTGAATGGTGCATGAAAATCCATGGTGGCATGCATTGAATGATGTTGCAGGTTTACATTTGGTAGATCAAGAAAATAAATGAGGAACCGAGTTTTTCACCTAACTTAATTCGTACATATTGGTTTCACCACTCGGTAGCTTAACTTTTTTCGAGCAACCGATTATATAGCATTTGGACTACAAAAAACTGTCCAAAATGATTGTTCATTCGGTGTCTCATGAAGCTACCGGTTAGTATTATTTTTTCAACAATTTGTCTAATTTTCTATATTTTTTCTAGGTTGTATAATTTGTGGAGAATGATCTCGATGATCCTGTTTCATATGACTCATATTTGCGACATGATACCTCATCACACTATCAAAATAACTTGGTATATGCCACCTATTGTTATTCTCTATGATTTTATTCCGTTTGGTTTGGTTTTCTAATTGTTTTCACTTTCTCATATATACTGGCCATTTTGAAAGCAATCATTGTGCTACTTGGATTGAGAAGTATGCATCTAACATACAAGAATGGGAGCTACTTCATCCGCTGCCGGAGGGAACAATTGTAGTGGTCTAAGTGTCCGTCGATAAATATTGAGAATTGTATTTTGAATATGTCTTGATAATAGCAAGTTTTTTTTGGTTTAAATGAGAGTTGCATTTTGAACGTATTATGGCAAATGCAATCTTCAAAACAGTTGGAATTGTGGATAGTTAGTATAATCGGTTGCTTCAACGTGGTCTAAGCTACTGACTACACTTGGAAATAATACCAGAAGAAAAAACTTTATTTCATATTATATATTCGGTAGCAATCACCCAAATCGTGCTACCGGTTAGTACAACACAAGTTAGTGTACAATACATCGTGATTCGAAATACGGAAAACTAGTAGATACTAATGAGTTACATTTTTGCTTGAAGTGTTTTGGTCCACTTAGTCAATAGATTTCTATCGGTGGGTATTTGAGAAATCGACAATGAATCAAGCAACAAATTGGTTAGAATGGGGATGGGAAAAGAGAAGAAGGGGAGGAGCGGAGGAGGAGAAACCGAAGTTGTGAATGACTCCAATCGGTAAGAGTCTGGAGTATTATAGGGATTAAAATTAGGTTAATTTATAATTAAAAGGTTCGAGATTTTACCTTGATCCTAAATCCCCCTTTACACAGTTTCCTTGGATGGAAATAAAATTATGTAAGGCCTAATGATTTTTTTGTATGGCCTAATGACGCCAGGTTTAAGAGTACCCAAACCCAACATAACAAGTTTTGAAGAGATTATGAGATAGACAGTGGGTTAGATACAGAGCGATAGATGAATGTTTCTGCAAATCGGGCGACATACTGAGTTAACTCAGTCACAAAAAATTTCATCAATCTCAACATCAAAAATCTAGTTTTCATCATGTTCTAATCTCCAAGAGTCCTCTTCCCTTTAACCTCATCATGATTCATTTGTTTTCTCTTATTTTGAACTCATCTCATCCTCTCTTGTTCTAGTTGTTACACTTTTAATAGTTTTGTGTTTTCCATTACAATCAAACATCCTTAGAAGTCTGGTTTAATGTTATTGTGTTAGATTCATTAGGTTATTTAATCATCTTTAGTTTCCTCTTAATCATCATCTTCTTTTGATCATGTTAGCGTATTCTTTTTTGTGTGCAGGGTCTCTTAGTAGCAAAATGGAGAGCATCCAGTATTGGACTTCCATTACGACAATACTTCTCCTCGCAATAGTATGGCCTCTAGTAGCAGTATTGCTACCCATTTCTAATGAGGTGGCTTATCACAGTATGTTACAGTATGAAAAACCCGATGAAGTTCCATATCATGTATATGATACCATGATTCTATCTCTGAGCCAAAAAACCGATTCAAACCAGAAATGTCCAATTCAAAATGAAACCAGTCCGTCAATACCATGACATTCTAGGATCTCAACATCCAGCTCATACCTAGGAAGCTTCAGAAATAATACCCACGTTTCCCTATTCCTATATCTTCTTTCCAAATTTAGTTATTCGTATCTAAATATTAGGAAACAAAATTATCCTAGCTTTAATGTAGAGGATCAATATATACGCCACAGATCTCTCAACAACCATACTTGCAAAACCCTGTTAACCTATTTGGAAAAATATCTGCAAAAAACAATCAGAATGGTGCTGATCATGAATGGAGATAACTCGCAGGTTGCAAAAATAACTGAAGGAATGAAAGACACTATCATCAGTGATGGAAAGAAATCTGCTAGACTAGGAATTGGGTCGTCAAAAGCTATCTCTGAAGCCGCTGACACTTGGTCTCATAGTTTGATAGGTAAAATCATATCATCTGAAGCAGTTGAAACAGCTGAAATCAAATAAGCAATCAACAATCTTTGGAGGAAATACAAGCAAAACCAAATCAAGGTTGTGGGAAGGAATCTGATCATCTTCAAGTTATCTAGTAAAAAGGATCAAGAAGAAATATTAAAGAAAACGCCCTGGAACATCAACCAGAATCTAATTGTTCTGAGGAAGTATAATATAGATATTCCATATGATCAGCATGACTTCTCTGCTCAAGAATGGAGTGTCATCTTCAAGGATATGTTACTTGAACATCACTCGCCGGCAGTAGTTGATGAAGCTATTGCAGATTTATGAGAGAAGGCTGGTGACACAAAACCAGAAGATTGCATACCAAAGCACTGTAACTCGGTCACTGTTAGGGTTTCTATGGAGTTAAGCAAGCCCCTGAAAAGAGGAGAATGGTGGAATACGAAATCAAAAGGGAAAACATGGGTGAAGTTTATTGGCTCAAGCAGTCTCATGGCATCTGTGATCTCTGTTGGACTATTGAGCATAATGACAAAACTTGTGAAAAGGTTGCTGATGCTTTGTGGCTAAGAAGTCTAACAGATGAACAATATGAGCAAGTAAAAGCTGAAAGAGAAGGTCAACATGAAGAAGCGTCTGAGGATGCGACCATAATGATTGAAAATGGGAATTCAGGGAATGTTGAGGATGACATAGTCATGGAGTTGGAAGCTGATAATGTTAGGAACAACAAAAGAGCTAGAGGTAACCCAGATAGCCTACAAACAGCCAATACCAACACCACTCCACCCACCATAGCTTCACATGGAGGGAACCGTAGTAATGGGGTTTCTGATACTGTAACAAAAACTGCTTCATAAGCCATGGAAGGTGTTGAGATGGTTGGCGCAGAGGCTGAAGAAACAGTGGTGGAAGAGATCTCTCTAGTGCTCCAGGACTCCCCTGCACTTTTGGTAATACAATCTACCCACTTTCGAACCTCTTATCACTTATACAATAGTTTTCTCAACTGTTTTTTATTACGTCGCATTGATTTACACGTCATATTTTCTTCATACTTCATTAATTTCCATTATAATCACAGTTCAACTTATAGTAGAACTTATTGCATTTATTATAGCATCAGCTTAACATATATTTGTGTCCTTCATACTGTCTTAATTGCATTTTTGCTTCTGAATTTTATTATATGCTCTTAGATAGTTTCAACTGGTGCACCTGTGATCGTACATATACTTGGTATCTCAATATGAAAGTTATAGCCTGGAACTGCCAGGGATTTAATGGTAAGCACACCAGAGACCATATTAGGAATTTAGCTAAACAGCAAGACCCTGATATTGTGTTCATATCTGAGACAAAAATTAACTCGGATAAGGTTTTATAGCTTGCCAAAAATCTAGGTTTTCCCAATAGTGCATATGAACCATCCAGTGGTCTATCTGGTGGCCTTTTGCTACTTTGGAAGGATGGTTTCGACTTCGAAATAGTTCACTCTTCTAAAAATATGTTCCACTGTCTAGTTAAAAATGACCCATCTAAGCCTGAATGGCTCTTAATTGTGTGTATGGTTCATGCAAACCATCTGAAAAAGCTCAACAATGGGAATATATTAAGGAACTAGGTAATGAAGTTAAGCAACCATGGGTTCTCATAGGGGACCTGAATTTTACTTTTGTCCAGAAGATCGGGACAATAGGCCATCTACATCCAGTAGCAAATCTCCATCAGCATTACAGTGCATCCATGAGGCAGGTCTCTTTGATTTAGCATACACAGATAAACCATATACTTGGTCAAACAACAAACATGGCACTGGAGCAATCAGGTCTAGGCTAGATAGAGCACTGATAAACAATGAATGGCTTTTACACTTTCCAGATTCATGTTTATCTCAACTTACTCATCTGAACTCTGACCATACTCCGATCATGCTTAATCTGTATGTTGCTAACAATTTTATTGGTAGCAATTGGAAATTCTTCGCATGTTGGTTGAAGGACAGGTCATGCACTAGTGTTATTGCTTCTGCTTGGAGTAAGTTCTTCCATGGATCAGTTGCGCATAAGCTACAACAAAGATTGGTACTTACTAGACGTGCTATTTCTAAGTGGAATAAGGCTACATTTGGTCACATCAACAGCAACATCAAGGAGC
>JAJJMA010007403.1:39010-57624 GCA_023529015.1 Papaver nudicaule
TTTTCCCGTGTTTGTCGAAGTTTTCCTCGCTGCCATAACTGAATTCTGATCAAGTAGATCGTCTTATTTAGGCATCATGGCCTGTTCATTTTCATGGCGTCAAAGCCTTAGGAGATGTGCCTAATCATGTAGGACTTTGCTTCATCGAGGAGGGTCTGGAGGTTGTACCGAGCTGCTTGTGATGAGCATAATTTGTTTATAACATGATAGTGTGCAAAATCGAAGATTGCATAAAGCTAAGGAGATTCGAATGTGTCGTGATGTGATGTGATGTTGTATCGATAGGAGACTTAATAAATCTAAGGCATTAAAAATGCTAAATGGTGACTCAAAAGTTCTTAATTTCATTCATTGCTTATTGCTCGATGTTGTATAAATATATTCGATACCCCCACTCCTTCGAGGTAGGAGGAGATGGTTCGATCTTAAACATATTTATTCGATGCCCCCTCCCTTCAAGGTGTAAAGAGATGATTCGATCATATTTACTTGGAAAGCCCAAAACTTTTTTATTGCTCTATTTCCTTTCATTCGAAACTAAGTCTTTTTCGATATTCACGGCCCTTGTGGTGGGAGGAAGCGATTCGATCGATTTTTATAAAGAAACTAATATAAGTAAAACTCCTAATTTAGGATATAATCTTAGTTTGAACGTTCAATAAGTAGAACTTTGATATTGATGCCCCTCGAGGTGGGAGGAAGCAAATCAATCGATTTTTTAAGAATCTAGCATGTTGCAAGGAAAAAATTTATGACTTCATACCTTATTTGCTAAGTGACTTGTATATATAATGGCGTCATGGCCTATCGTACGACTTGCTTGAACGTTATTATAAGCATGTGAGGTGCATGAACATTCAAAAACTTTTAAAGTATCAAGAGAGTGTTTAGAAATTCTCCCCGAAGAAGGTTGTTGAGACTACTAATGCGAGCTTGTGTCCGAAGTGGTTCTTTGTTGTCATGTCCGAATTGGTTTTGAGTTTTGTTCTCGATCCTTGTTCCGCTTGCTAGCTGGCTGCTCTTGGAGAGTTCTATTGTTGTCAAGGTCTGTGTTGTGCCTAATGCTCCTTGTTGGCACTGTACTTGAGAGAATCTCCAACATTTCTTTTTGAAAGATCTTTGTATCCTTACCGTGTTGTTTCATTGGCATGCCGAAATAATTATATGCACCTGCGACTTGGTAGACAGTAATTAAAGAACCCGCAGTACTTCCGCAAATATATTCCCCATGTATTACTACAACATTATTCATTGCACGCACCATATTACTCATTTGATCCATCTACTGAGATACCTCAACTATCTATCATGCTCAAAACGTGTCATTTATGACAATGAATCCTTATCATGTATGCGGCTAACTTTTGTGAGACTTATATATGAAACTTAATTAATTATTCTTTATTAGATTTTATATGATGTGTCTCTGATGTACTCCATATTAAACCCTACTTCATAGCTTTATTTTACTGTAGTGGAAACAATTCTGGCCACATAAGTCGTTCACTAGCCCCTATGAGATTTGATAGTAACACGTGATGATTCCTAAAGCAAGCTTTTGAGGCAGCTGAGAAGATAGTTTTTTGCTTAGAAAGGATGCAACAATGGTTGTGCTAGCTAAATCATGATAACCATAATATAATGTTTAGAAATTCTTCCCTTTCGTCGAAGTAGTTGATCGAAGTTAATGATCGAAATTGATCGAGGTATGTAGCTGATCAAAGTTGATGATTAAAGGTGGCCCTGTGGCTTGTTGCTTCGATGCTGGTGTCCGAAGTTGATGATCGAAGTTTATGTCTGAAGTTGCTATCCGAAGTTGATGATCGAGATGGCTTCTCAGTTGGTAGCCCGAAGTAGTGATGTTTATGATTCTTTTTGAGTCACCGAAATTATATTAGTCCTCGAGGTTGAGTTTCATCTTCGGTGTTGTACCGATGTTGAGTTTCATATTTGGAGAGATGAGTTGGTTATCGAAGGTGCCTTCGAAGCTGTCATCAAAACTTCCATCGGACTGTCATCAGTTTGCCACCGAAGTTGGCACCGAGGGAGTTTTCATATTTTTGCCACCGAAGTTGTAACCGAGGTGTGCTTTGTGAGTTTGCTGGTTATATCAGGCTGACTTCCTTTATCGAGACAAATTGGTGTGAATCAAGCGTTACCCGTCGATTGAGTTTTTAGAAATTTCGACCTGAATCTTTCATCGAGCATGGTTTGTTCGTACTAACTGCTGTTACCTTCAAGAAGATTGCCTTTGGGAATGTGTCTGAACTGCTTGTGTAATTTGCTGCTATCGGGGTAAGATATTTTTGCAAGTTTAATTGTGCTTTCCCTTGGAGAATGGATTGGTTATTGAAGCTCAACTCCGAGATGATAGTTAACCGAATTTGCTCTTACGTTTGTTTGTCGAGCAAAAACATAGAATATGAAACATGAAAAACATAGTTCACATGGTTTTTATTTCAGCAGCATGTCCTTCCTTTCTCTCAAGAGACGCCATAGATTATACCATCAAGCTATTCTGAGAAGTTCTGCCATCGTAATAGCCATCGAACTGCTGCTGATAAGAGATTTCAGGCTTACGAGGTAATCTACTCGAGGATGCTATGATGACTGCTTCTAGTTGTATTGCTGGTTCTCTGAGTTCAATTGTGTCTTCCCTAGCATTGGTCAGGTTGAAAAAACTTGCATCGAGACTACTCCAAGATTGCTGTAACGGGACTTTGATTTCCTCTTTAAAGTTTTTCTCTATGTTTTGATAAATTGTTATTGTTAACCACGAGATGTCCTTTTGACGGAACTGCACAACAAGCCTGAGATGGGTGTATTCTTCGCTCCCTGGTATGATAGTCTTGTTGAGCTGAGATCTTTGTTGCGTTGGTCTGTGATTCCACTGTTATTTCTCAAGTTGAAATAATTATCGATTGAAGCAGTACATACAACTCCTTTAATTTCTACGTTATCGATTGCCGCAGATATCTTCGATGGGTTACTCCGAGGCTGGTTTTGTCGAGGTATCGAGATGAAATTCAGTACCTATGGCTCGAGTAGTTGATAGCTGTGATTGAGTCATCGAAACCTAGCCGCCGAAGTGGTCATCGAAGGTTCTTCGTTGGGTCATCGAAGTTTACTGAGTCATCGAAGCTGTGAAAGACTATCAAATAGGATGGCTCCGAGATTACCGTCGAAGCTTCTTCGCTGTGATTACTCTTTCCCATGATTGCTTTGAATTGAGCCCCTACTCCGAGATGTTAGCGGTTGAACTTTCTGAGCTTGTTTCCTTCATCGAGCTACATTTTTCTGCCTTTACCCATCGAGGTTGTTATTCAGAACTGCCATCAAAATACCTTATTGTTGTGCCGTTATTATCGAGATAAGTGACTACTATTTCATCTTCGAATGGCGACAAGATTTCTCCGAGGAATTACTTAGAAAGTGAATCGATGAAGTTGACGAGATGGCTAGGCTGGCTGTTTCGTCCTCCATTTTCAAGATTTTACTTTGAGATGGATTACTGGACTGGTGATGATATGTTTCCGAAGTTGTACTGCTAAATTCAGTTTTTTATTGCTGCAATATCAAGCTGAAATAATTAGAAAAAATGCTGATGGGAATAAGAAAGAAGAATTTTCCACAAATAAGTTTAGTTTTTTAGGCAAGATTTTTCCGAAATTTGCTTTGAAATTTTTGAACTGAAAACTGTAGAATCCAAAATTGCGCGAAAATCTTAATTGGGTTTGTAGATCATAATCTACCGACAGTAGATCTGAGGCCAAAACTTCTTTGAGGTCACGATTTTGAGATGACGATTTAGATTTTGCAAAAAGTCTGGTTATCTGTTCAAAACTTGATAAATCTGAAATATAAAGGTAAAAGAAATATCAGAAGATTTGAGTTTCTGAGCTGAAGGTTGGTGGGTAATCTTGATTTTATCGTTGATGACACTTTCCTTGAAGTTCTTTTACCGCCGATGTTTCTTTCTCCGTTGGTGTTAGTAACTGATAACTTTGCTGCTTGAATCTCCTGTTGACCAAGGTCTATTATTAAACCTGCCGAAGCTATTGTTGTGCTCGTCTTATCTATTATCAAAACTTGCCAAAAATGTCTTTGTATGCCGAAAATAACCAGATCTACTCCCGAGATCGACAAAGCTGCTGCTGAATTTGCCGTATTTGCCACCGGAATTAATAGATCTTCATTTTTGGACCCCCAAAGCACAGGCAAACCCTAAGTTATTTTAATCATCCCTGTTTCTAGCGCCAAACTGTACGAGTAGAAAATCTGCATACGTTCATAAGACTCCATATCCATCAGATTTACTCATACATACAGTAATATCAAACGAGATTCAATGGTGCGAGGACCATAAGAACAATACCGAAGACAGCAGAATAGTAATTAAAGGTTAAGTGTATAAAGATTTGTATATATTTCAACGTTGTGATTACATGGATCTCCATTTGAGTGGAGTTCTAGCTCTAGATCTGGTTTTTGGGGAAGAAGATGAGTAGAGGAGAAGGAGGTAGAGAGAGAAAGTAAAAGAAGATCCCCTCTCTCCTAGGAGATATTTCCTTTATATAGAGGAAATTTACATGACAGTTACACAAATGCCCTTATCTTAGCTACCAAGTAAAGGAGGTCTTTGGTGCGCCTCGTCTTCAAGTGACTTCGGCTCCCATGTCGGTTTATCTCTTCGGCATACTTATTCCTCGGGCTTGATCTTCACTTCGGAGAGGCTTTGGTCTCGACTAGGTAACTACTTCAGAGGGATTGGTGGATCGAGGCGTCATCTTCGGGTGGTGGTCCATGGTTCGTAGTCTTAGTCTTTGGCTCTCTTCGCGTTCATAAGGCGTTATCTTGCTCTTCTTCTAGGGTGGTGACACGTGGCTCGTCCGAATTATGCCCCTACAGATACACAGATGTGTAGAGGATTGAGATTGTATCTTGCAGAAGGGCATCTATTTATAGTGATCACCAAGGGAGGCTTTGCTTAAAGTTTAAGCAACCTTGAGTGGGGCTTAAGCAAGTTCCGGAACTAAAAAGGTCCATAGCTTGAATACCCGTTCTCAATCTTCTATCAACTTTGGACTAGGCCAATAGTTAAAGAGGACTCAACCTTGATTGAAGGTTTGCGACTTCTGGTCCAAATCATGTTTGAACATCGCTTGCGACTTCTAGTCCAAATACTTGTTTGAACATCGCTTGGATTAAGGAGTTGAATTCCATGGGCCAAGTAATGACGAGTTCGAGAACTAATCATGCCTAGACCGAAAACTTCAAGATATGAAAGTTGGAAGTTTTCTCATGGCTTATATGTACGCGTTCATAGAGCAGTCAAATGGTGTTCAGGAGAATTCAGGTGAATCCGTGAACTTGTATGTACGCGTTCATACAAACTTTGCTCGTTCTTTGGAATGCCATAAACAACACATGTACGCGTTTTTTGTACGCGTTCACCGTTGAGGTCATTTCAAGAGACAATTCAACATACTCTACCTATACATAATATCACGGATGTGACAAATGCAAAGGCGAAGAATCCTAGAATACCTTCGGATCATATAAACAACATCATAGACTATTGGTATGATATAAATGGTAAATACGATATGGAAAGGAAAAACCTTTCTAACCTTTAGCGAGGACATTATGATTTATCCTAGTCCGAGGTTGTAGAGTAAACTTATCAAGGATTGTGTTTTTGTCTCATAAACTTGACAACTGACTTGAGATAACAATATCAGTGGGTTCAACCGAGCAATGCTTTAACAATCTCCCCCTTTTGTCAATTTTAATGACAAAAACCAATCTTACATATGGATTCAAAAAGTAAAATCTTTTAGTCCTAACCATAATGTACCTGATCTTCTTGTAATCTTCAGCGTCTTCAGATAAGAGTGTTCCTGCAAGTGAAGATTCAAGGTAGAGATAACAAACTTCAAAGTCATCACACATCTTGGTTTCCAGAAGGACATAGTCCAACAAGAGTTTGTTATGCAATTGAGTAGTATATAAAACTTGTAAGCATATTGCATCGATGCTTTAAGATACTACACAATTTGATATGTTCTCCCCCTTACTTAATACACTAACTTTTGCTTTGACATGACAAGCACATCGATTTTACTCCCCCTATGACAATGCCGTAGACAATTATCGTAGTAGATCGAAAGATTTTACTCCCCCTTACTACAAGATTTCTCTCCCTTTTTTGTCATAAACTAGACAAAGAAAAAGAAATATAGGAATTCTCATAAAATCGCAATAATCAATGTAGACAAAGGTAAACATACCTGAAACGAGAGATGAAATGATGCAATTCTCTCGTAGATTCCACATCCGCACACCCCAAAAAGATATTACCATGAAGCACAAGTTCAATAGAACTCTCCCCCATTATGTGTCATTCCATAAGGAACAACGCGACGACCTTCCCAAGCAAGGATTTGGAATAAATTCTTGGGTGATGTACAATTTCACAAGTAAAATTGTAAATGTGTTTTTCTTTCCTAGCCAGTTACGGTCAAATAGGAATTCAAGGTTTAATCTTCCTACTTTCTCAGAGAGTTTCGGTCAACCATCACCTTTAGAGAAAACATTAGGTTATCCCTTCATAGTGGGTGTAAGACTATGAATTAAAGGTACAACATTTAATCCAGCGGATTTCAACATTGTATCCTACGAGGTTCCTCTTTATCAAAATCGTCTCCCCTTAGCCATAAGAGTTAGAAGCATGGATTTTGATAGTTCTTCATGAACTACTTTACCCGAACGGGTGGTATGGCTAAAAAAACAAGTTCACAATTTTGCAATACATTCATATAGATAATCAATTAAGATCAAGCATTGCAATCATCAATTAAGATTTTAATTTAATAACCTCGATTAATTGATGAAAAAGAAAACATGGAAGTAGCACAAGAAAATCATGCTTAAATCAAAAGATGACTACTTCTATCATAGTGATTACCCAAACCCTAAGGAAAAGGCAAAAGCTTTTTAATAAGGAGTTAACTATGTTAATCAAAAACTGACCTAGTTATCAGAGTCAGTATCTTCTTCAGGATCTTTCGAACCTTCATTATCATCTGTCTTTAGGCTTTCGAAATTCTTTTTTAAATCATCACCATTAATTGGTGAGATATAATCAAGCAGATTTTTTACATCACCTTTTAAATTGGTGAGTTCATTCTTCATAACAGGTATGTCACGTTTCAGTGTTAGAAGTTTTTCTGCTGTGGTAACAAGCTGAACCATAATGACTTCAATATCTCGTAAAAGATTGAATGCAATTTCTTATGAAATCATTGTGTCTTTATCTTTCTTTTCTTTTGATTGTCGATAGCATTGAAGCAAACAATAGTAGGTGAATATTCTTGAAATTCAAGAGGATCAACTACGTCTTCTTTGACAAAGCTTACATTCTTCCTTTCCCCATCAACACCTTCATAGTTTGCTTTATCCATATTTCTCGTGTGACACTACGAGAAGATATGTAATTGAGCTTGAATGTGATTTCAAGTCTTTCAGGGTGTGATATATATATAAGGTCTCGTTGAGATATAAAAGGAAGTTAATTCAGACACAAACTGTATACAAAAGTCGGTTTCTGAAACGAATTTTTCTCGTTCGTGTATTTATGAAATACCAAAACAAGGGATTCTGAGATGACTTTTAGAGTCTAAGATTTTTATTTTTGAGCAAGAGTTTTCCTTTTTTTCATTATTTCACAAATAAGGACTCAATGATGAGCGTGCATGTCCATGATGATAGCGTTTACCCAAAATATTGGCAATAGACACATGTTTAATTCCTTATGTGACCAACGAAGAGATAAGTTTAAATATCAACATCATGATTTATTTTCATGGCTTTTCAGCTTACACTCTCAGTTACTCTCATGGATCTTGTTCTCGACTCTTGCCTTAGGAGCCAGAGGCAGGGAGAGATGTTGAAGGTAGAAATTTTTAAAGTGTTGATATTCACATCGAGTCATTACATTTCGGACTCTCAATTGATGTGAAAGCACGTTTGAGGATGTGCTATAAGAAAACTTCTGACATTGTCAACAATATGTGACTCAGAGTATATTTTTGGAGCATGGCTCAACAATTTTATGTCTTATTGTTGGTTTCAAGAAATTTCCTACAAGGTTTATTGCTTTAAATACTAGGATCCCACTTTTATTTATCAAAAAGACATAATAGCACAATAGTGAGATAAGAAAAATTAAACCTTGAGGTGTACTGTCATCTTATTGTTCATATGAACAATTACATCACTCTTATCTAGACAGTACATAGATAAGAGTGGCAACACATAACACTTTTTAGGTGTTATGGAGAGTGTTTTCCCACTCGCCTTGTGTCATCAATCTTGTCTCTATTCCTTTCGAGAATTTGTCATAGAAGTTGCTATCATCAAAGTAAGATTCAATGGTTGAGGAGTTACCTGAAAAATTCTGCCCTTTCTGACCCATGTTAATGAGATCTTTATCCTTTGAAGGACCTTGCTTTCTTTTGTTGAGGATGTCTTGAAATTGAGTAACCAGTTTTGTGTGAGTATAAAATCTGCATAAGCACTTTATACTCGACAACCATTAGATCTATTAGTCTAACTATGGTCTTGGAAGAAATATACGGTGAAGGCATTGATACGAAGAGAATAAGAACAATATCGAAGCTAATTATTATAAGTAACAGTGATAAATAAGAGCATAACTATAGATTGCATTTCATTCTAATTATTAGTACATGGATATGATGCTTAGAGGTTTAAGGAGAAGCTAACCTAATCTCACTCTCACGACCTAAGGTTACACCAAAAATCCAACCTCTACAATGGATCTCGAGCTCGCCTTATATAGGCCGAGCCAGGAGTGGATTACAGCTAATAAGACAAACTACTCAATCGTGGAGATGTCAGAGTTTGTCGATTAAGGCGGTGCCTTCGGTAAGTTCTTCCCGAAGATATCTTTGGTACCTCGTATCCTTGTCCTCGAACTATCTGTGCAAGTCTTCTCTCGCCTAGCTCTTGTTCGTGATATCTTTGTTGTCTCTTATTCGGAGTACGACCATGACATTTTACTGATGTACCCAGTCCCTCTGATCTTGACACGTGTCCCGAAGGTGCTTTACCCTCTACAGTTTGCCTATTTCCTTTCCTTGTATCGAAGATGCTTTGGGAAGGAAATTACTTCTTCGTTATCCTTTTCTCGCCACCTGCCCCACTAGCCGCCAAGTGTGACGTTTTATGACACGTTCTGCATGTTCCCGAGATTTTAGCTACCTTTTGACCTTCCAACTGGTAGCGCCGGTTTCCCTCTACTATTTAAGTTTTATTTTCTCCCTCTAAAAAGTTTTAACCTTTTCGTACTCTCTTCCATAGCTCCGGTGCTTTTATCTTCCGAGAACCCTGAACTTTATCTTCCGATCGAGTGCTTCTCAAGCGCTTTCTGGTGGTACCCTTTGTTTTAATCTTCCCATTGTTTCTTAAAGACAACTCATTTTCCTTTTTTATCGCTTCTCAGGCCCTTGATCAATCTTATCTCTGCAACTTCCGACGCCGACAAGTTTTACTTTTTTTCCCACTCGTTTTTTTTCCTCATGGCTTCTCCTTCCAAAGTCGATGTTCTTATCTCGATAATGAAAAATTTAGGTTTTAAATCAGATTCTTTTAACATAAAGGCTGTTGATGCTCCCGGTGGCCGGCTGACTCCATAACTGGTCGAGGGGTTTAAGTGCAACTAGAATAAGCTCTTAGTTACGTTCCATCAGATTTCTGCTGGGCTGATTCCTCATTTCTATCGGTCATCCAATCCTTTATTCCTTGAGATTCTATGTTCCCTACCTAGTCCTCGTGGGATAATGCAACTCAATTGTAGTTCGATTCACCTAATCAATGGATTTTCCGCTCCGAGGATAATTCCAAGGCTGGCTCCACGACGAAGTTTTATTTTACCGCCAAGAAATTCTTCCATCACTACGAGCCCTTTTTAACGCTAGACAATGAGTTAGCCCCTTGGGGTGTTTGTTTTTGAACTGTGAAAGGGAGTGTGAACATAATCCCAGGGTCTCTAGATTACTCCATGGACGAAGACTGGTACTGCTGGAGGGTCCTATTCTCCGAGGCTGGAAAGATACAGGTCTCTTCTTTCCTCGGACGCAGAAGTAGGCCACCAATTCTCGAATCAGCATATGTTTACTATCCACTTCTCTGACGAGGAGAGAGAGTTATCTCGCCAAGTTTTAAGGAAGGGTAAAAGCAATTCTGCGAACATTTCGAGTAACCTAAAGCGTCCTCGTGCAGATGAGGAGACTATGGATCAGGTAACAAATACTGTCTTTGAGATATGTTTTTGTTTTCGGAGTATGAATACTTGCCTCTATTTGTTTCCTGAGAAAGACGTATCCTCTTCTGCAGGGTAATGCTGTTCTTGTGAGGGATTTAAGTTTGGACGATGAACTGGTGGATTTTGAGTTTGAGGAAGAGAAAAAGGTTACTAAGCCTCGTAAGAAGTTTGTGTTTAAGAAATCCACCAAGGCGACTTTGCCGAACCAACGCAAGGTAGCTACGAATCCAATGATAGAAGAGACGGTAGTAGATGTCGCTGACGAGTTGTCACTGCCGAAAGTTGCTGGCATGCTATGTACCAGTAATGCTACCGAGGAGGCTGCTGCCACTGTGCCGAATGACGTTACAGCGAGCGCGCCTGCCTCTGCTTCGGAGAATGAAGGTTTGAAAGGGGGCTGTAATGAGGTGAGCAAGGATCTTGCGAAGACTAAAACTACGGAAGACCACCTTTCTCGAATGGTCGACGAATACCGACTAGAGCTTGCTGAGCTAGGATGGGTCTCTTATGAAGATATTAGGAAAAGAGCTACCCAACCTCGTTTTACCAATCAACATGAGGTTACTGAGTACATGCTTGTTAAAGAAAGTAGGGAATCTTCCCTGAATTACCTTGTTTGATGTTTTGTTGTGATCTCATGATATAGTTGGGTTTGTCATCTCCTTTACATGTGTCTATTTTTTGTTTTTGCAGGCATCAAAGCTAATTTGCTAAAGAAGGCTGCAGATGCCGAGGCTGCGAGGGATGACGTTGCTAACCAGTTGGTGTTTGAATTAGACCGAAAGTTAGAGTTTGAGAGGAAAGATGAGCAATTATCGAAAGAGTTGGCCGAGGAACGTCAACTTCGAACTGATATGAACAAGCATTCCCGAGAGCTGGAGCTCGAATGTAAGCGTCGCTCGGAGGATGAAGAGAGAAGTGCCGAGGAAATAACTACCGAGCGAAATTTCCGCCTTAAGTGTCAGGAGAACTTGAGAAACATTGTTAATGCTTTCGCCCTCGTCCACCCTCAAGCTGCTGAGGAACTGCTTACTCGATCAGCGTTAACTACTGCCCTGGCTACGAGTATGGCTTATCGAAAACACGGTCGTCGGTCTTTCTTTAGGGCTATTGGTATTGAGCCTCCTACCTATGGAGTCGTTGGTGCAGATGATTCTAACGTGATACTCCCAGGTGATGCGAATTTGCTTCCTCACGAAGTTTTTGTAAGGCTAGCTAGGGAAGAATTACGAAGGAGAGGTGTGCTAGGAAATGTGTCTGAAGATAAAGGCTCTGGAAAAAATGATGATGATGATGATGATGATGATGATGATGATGATGATGATGATGATCCCGAGGATGATGTCGAAGCAGAAACTAATAGCGCAGCCGGGGATGTTGCACAGGATCTTGGAGGATCCAACGAAGGAAACACTGGTGGTGGAGTGAGTGGTGGTTTTGATAAGGAGAGCAGCTATTTGTTTCAAGAGTCTTCGGCAGCTTATAGTGATGATGAGGATGAGGAGGATGCTAAGCCTAAGGGGGAGGATACCCCTTTGAAAGCATACCCTTCCGGCTTTCGGTCTTATGAAGAGGACTTGGAAGTTGATAAGGAACTTTGGGATTCGATGAAAATTTTCCCCACCCCTCGTCATGATGCTGTCTCTGGCGAACTTTCTCCCAAGCTGTAGCAGCGGGTCTTTTTGCTTTTGTCTTTGTTTTCTGGATAGACTTCCTATGCCACTTATCTCTCGTATTTTGTGCCTGTGTGATATCTTGAATATATATATAAAGAAAGTTTTTGATTGAATAAAGTTTTTCTCTTTTTGCTTTATGTTTTCCCGTGGGAACTTTGTGATCGGGCACGAAGTTGACCTTGCAATATTCTAGGCTCCTAAGGTTACTTGAGGTGCAATTCCGGGGCTTACTTTGACGTGTGAGATAGTAAACCAAGCTAGTGGGGGCTTACGGATAACCCTTCCCAAAGGCTTTTAGCTACTTGCCTATTTTAAAGAAAACATTGGCTATCGAGGCCATAGGTACCCGTTTTGCCTCAGTATATTGGGTGGATATCGAGGATACTAGGTATCCTTCGAGAGAACATGGTGGTGTTCTGATAATCCATTTATCCCAAGTAAAGTAGGAAACTTATGGTGGGTAGCTGTTATGCTGTACCTCGATAATAAAGTAGCACAATGGGGGAGTGCCGGTCAAGGCCGGAGCTTAGACATGGTACTATTCTCCTGTCGCGGCCTAGAATTCGACCCATTTGTTTCTCGGCAGCCCCTCCTCGAGGCTATGTTTTGATTTTTTAAAGGAGTTCCCTCGGCTGTGTAACTCGCTTATTATTACCGTGAATGTAAGCAAATTAGTTGCCTCGGGGTTCCATCCACCTTTAAAGGTAGATGCTAATCCCATTTATCGTCCCCTCGACGCCTCAAAAGAGAGGTCCTCATGGTCGTGTGGTAGTGGGTCCAAATGCGTCATTAACTTATATAGCTTAGATGCAAAGTACCCACCGCTAACGGGGTGTCTTGTGGGTAGAGGACTGTGTCATATATCTCGCAGGGCCCTTACGGCTTATATGAACATCAGCTCTGTGCCTGCTATTCGAGGTCTTTTTATTTTTTGGCATCTGGGCCTTGGCGTCAAGGACTTTTGATTGCGTCAAGGCACTAGGGGAGATATAGCGTCGTGGCCTATTTGCTTTATATGGCGTGAAAGCCTTTGGAGATTTGCCTATTCGGGTAGGACTTTTGCCTATCCGAGTAGGATCTGGAGTTTGAATCGAAGTATAGTGCATCGAGGAGTGCAATTTTTTTTTTTTTTATAACTACAACAGGTCAAGCTGCTTCCTTTATTCTTTCATTCTAATACTGACATTTCTTATGTGTTGCTTACATATAAAGTTCTAATTAAGGTGTTTCAGGTTCTTTCCTTCGACTAGGGTGCTTAGTCTTTGACCTTCGAGATTAACTAGGCTGTAGGTATCGTTTCCGAGTGCCTTTTCGATCACATATGGTCCGACCAAGAATTGTTCCTCCATAGTATCATTTCCAACGCTACTCGAGCTTGATTTGTCCGTTGATTCGCTTGGCATTAATATCTTACTGCTTGCCACAAGAAATTGCTCCTTGTTTTCGGATCAATGACCCTTCCCTTTATTGATAGGTCGAGTGCCTAGCTTGCAGACTGAGGGGCTTCTCATGGTGGTGCCAGCCATTCCAGCCTCGACTTCAGCTATGAACTCCCTTATGCAGGATTTTGTTATCTTTGGGTGTTTGTCTTGGTTTGGGGGATCCTGTCTCGGATGCTCCCTCGCTTGAACATCAATTTTGTGGCATACACGAGCTTCAGTTGGATCACCTAGTATTTCTGTGATTCCGAGTGGTGTTGGGAATCGGATTCTTCTGTGAAGTGTGGAGGCTACTCCCATAATGCTATGTAGCCAAGGTCTTCCCACAATGGCATTATAAGGAGAGTCTATGTCGACCACACAAAATGATGTTGGAAGTTCTAGTTTTCCTATGTGGATTGTTAAGGATAATTCTCCCCTTGGCATCGAAGGCTTTCCATTGAAACCATAAACGTTGTACGAGGAGGGTACCAAAGCAGCATTTTTTCCAAACAGCTTATCATATGTTCTCCCAAAGAGTATGTCGACATAGCTTCCCGAATCTACCAATATTCTAGGCATGGCCGACTCCTCGATATGTAGCGTGATAACTAGAAGGTCATTGTGCGATCTTCCCCCGTCGGGGATATCTGCCGCAAAAAAGAAGACTGGTTGCTTTTGTCATTCCTCGAGGTGCCCTTTCGTGGCTACACTCAATATCTCATTTCCTTCAAAATCTCTTTTGTGAATTCTCTCTGTATGGATACCTTCGAAGCTTCGCCTGCAGATGTTGGCATGAACTATTGAATTACAGTCGTTGAACCTTGGAATGTCTCGGTCGATTGTTATTACATACGCCTCTTGTTTTTCTTCTTTTGGCTGTGGCTGGCTGGGAGGAGGTTTTGGTAGTGCTAGGAAGTGCTTGAATTTTCCTTTTGAAATGAAGAAGTGAATCTGGTCCTGCGCCGTGACGCAGTCCTCTGTTGTGTGCCCATAGAATTTGTAAAATTGGCGGTAGTCTCTCAAGTTTCGAGTATGCTTCGACTAGTTTCCCCTGCTCCTTGGGTATCTCATCTCGCTTGCCAACTCGGATTGTTCGATGCTTCGGAGGGCGTCCTCGATGGTAACACACAGCTTTGGCAGCTTTCTGTCTTGGAATGCGGGAAATCCCGACCTTGGCACACCGAACTTTCTGCCTCCTTCGTGTCCTCTTTGAGTGCTATTGCCTTCGAATTCTCCCCGAGAGTCAGGTCCTCTGCTGTCGTTGTATTTTCTATTATCGTGATATCTCACATCGCCAAATTTGCCTTCGTTTCCGTATCTCCCATTATCGTTTTGCCTTTCTCTTTTTGAAAAATCTCCTGCTTGATTGCTCATGGCGTGATCTCGCTCTTCAAGTGATAAGTTGTTTATAGAGTGCACTAGTTTCGAGATGGTTTCCTTCCCTTGAGTTGCTTGCTCCTTGATTTCCTCCAGCGTGATCCGCTCCTTTTGATATTTCCGAAGATCTTGCAGTGTCTCTACATTCTTGGAGAAAAGCCTGTCGTACAATGGATGATTCTTGTCGAGTGCGTTTAGATATGCTCGCACCTTGTCTTTCTATGAGGCCTCATTTCCTACTTCCACGCACTGGGCAGTCCACCTGTCTGTCAAGCTTTTAATGGATTCTTCGGGTTTGACTCTAATGCTGAACAATTTTTCCACTCTTGGCTTCGATGAGTTGTTGTATAGAAAATGAAGTATGAATACTTTAGATAGTTCTTCAAAGGATGAGATCGAGCTAGCTGTCAGGTTATCGTACCAAGCCAAGGCTTCTCCTTTCAAGCTGGAAGGAAAGTATTTGCAAAGTACCTCGTCTCTGTCCGCCCAAGCCAGAAATACTCGCAGGTGCATTTTGATGTGCAGAGTCGGGTCCCCTGTCCCGTCGAAGATTGATGTAAAAAATGGCATGGTGCACTTTACTAGTATGGCCTTGGCAAGAAGTTCGGGACTCAATGGCGAACGGTTGACATCATTAATTGCTTGAGTCAGCTTTACCTTATCAGTCGATTGAATCCTGTTGTCGAAGAGTTCTGCGCGAAGCATTTTGATTTTCTCCATCATGACTTGCTGTAATGCTTGTGTCTCAGCCTCCTTCCTCGCCTGCTCATTTTCGTATACCAAGTGTATGTTGTTGCGTTTCGGACGTATACTGGGTTCAATTTTTCTGCTCGAGATCACTATCCCCTGGTCCTTGGAGTCTCCCTTGATCTTGGTGTTGCTTTTCGACACCGAGTGTCCCTTGGATCGTGATACATGGTGTGGGCGAGAGTGTCCCTCGCCGGTCCCTCTGTAGTTCGACGCAGACTTCTCCGCAGCTTTCTTATTTGCCTCGGCTAATTGCTTTTTTAGTTTCCTTATTTTCTTGTTCTTTTGGATTAGCTTTCTGAATTGTGCAGCCCTTGTAGTTTCTTCTTCGGTGGGTTGATGTGCTGGCAGCACTTCATTCGGGATGTCGTCTTCGTCCTCGTCGTTCTCCCCATCTTCCTCTTGAATTTGCTGCTGAGGTGGTTCGTCACCTACTGGGAATCCTTCCCCGTCTGGTCCTAGGTCCTCTATTTGTACTTCTTCCTCGTTTACACGCTCCCTATATTGGACTGTGCTTGCTGCTACCTCCTGCGAGAGTCCTTTGCTAGTTGAAAATCTGGTGTTGTGCCTCGAAGAGCCCGTTCCATGCCTCGAGGAGCCTACTCTTTGCTTCGGCATTTGATCGGATTTCGAAGCCATGTTGATAGTGACCTGTAAAAATAAAAAAAAACTGAGGTCAAGGGTGGCTGGTGCAGTAGGTGTAACTGATTCTGGCGTGCGAGGTTTCAGGATTGATTATACGTGTACTATTGAGATCTTAACCGTTTTTTTTTTTTTTTTTTGGCTTATCCAAATCTACCTTCCAATTATGGAGTTTCTGGTAAGCTGTCCTAGTTTTTCTCGAATCTGGACTCTGAGTACGAAAGCTGCAAAGCCTGTTTCCCAGTGTAGACTTGGTATAGAAACCCTAAAATAGCCCTAGACTGTTTTCCACAACATAAATTAGAATGACAGATCCCAAAGTGAAAGCTACTTTTCCTAGAGATTTTGTCGAGGTTCTTTTGCATTTTGGAAAAGTTTTTATGCTCTTGACTGGATCTCTGCATTTCAAGGCTTGGATTCCTTGAAGAAACATTGATCTTATCATGTTGATGATTTGCTCAAAAACCTTGAGCGTGCTAAAGCTTTTAAGATCTTTAGACACCCAAAGTGATGGAGCTCATAATGAAAATATGGTTTTAAAGAAAAGCTTGAAAACCCTAGAAAAAATTTCCCCAAAGAATTTGAAAACCATGAATCACAGGCAAACCCTAATTTGTTTTAATCAGTCCCTGTTTCTAGCGCCAAACTGTGTGAGTATAAAATCTGCATAAATAGTATCTCTCTCCAAAAAAACATCTTTTTTTGGACCGACGCACAAGGAAATTTTTTTGTTGCGAATGAACAAGATATTGAGGAATTGTCCATACGTAAGATCATAACTATTGATACGGGCCTTTTCCACATAAAAAGGGAATCTTTTGTTACAATCGAACCAGAAGTGATGTGGATGATTCAAGAATTACTTTATAATCGACAGCCATTAGATCTATTAGTCTAAATATAGGTCTTGGAAGCAATATACGGTGCATGCATTGATACGAAGAGAATAAAAACAATATCGAAGCTAATTATTATAAGTAACTGTTAGAGCATAGCTCGGTTAACCCACTGATGTTGTTATCTCAAGTCAGTTGTCAAGTTTATGAGACAAAAACACAATCCTTGATAAGTTTACTCTACAACTCGGACTAGGATAGTTCTAGGTAATCGAGACGAAGACTGATGAAGAAGAAGACCGAAGCTTACTACTTGATAAATCATAACGTCCTCGCTGAAAGTTAGAAAGGTATTTCCTTTCCGTATCGTTTTTACCATTTCTATCATACCAATAGTCTATGATGCTGTTTATATGATCCGACGGTATTCTAGGATTTTCGCATTTGCATTTGTCACACTTGTGATAACATGTATAGGTAGAGTATGTTGAGTTGTCTCTTGAAATGACCCCAACGGTGAACGCGTTCATGAACGCGTACATATGTTGCCTGTATGAATGAGATAAGCCTGTATGTTGCCTTTGTATATTTCAGAGAACGAGTTAAGTCTGTATGAACGCGTACATACAAGTTCAAGAATTTTCCTGAATTCTCCTGAACTTTATGGACTGCTCTGTGAACGCGTTCATATAAGGCATGCGAAAACTTCCAACTTCCATATCTTGAAGTTTTCGGTCTAGACATGATTAGTTCTCGGACTTGTCTTGACTTGGCCCATGGAATTCAACAACTTAATCCAAGCGATGTTAAAATTAAGTATTTTGACCAGAAGTCGCAAAACGATGTCCAAACAAGCATTTGACCAGAAGTCGCGGACCTTCAAACAAGGTTGAGTCTTCTTTAACTTTTGGCTTAGTCCAAAGTTCTTAGAAGATTGAGAATGGGTATTCAAGCTATGGACTTTCCTAGTTCCGGAACTTGCTTGAGCCCTACTCAAGGTTGCTTAAACTTTAAGCAAAGCCTCCCTTGGTGATCACTATAAATAGATGACCTTCTGCAAGATACAATCTCAATCCTCTACACATCTGTGTATCCTTGCATAAAGGTTGGTCGTCATCTCGAAGTCCTTTTAGGACTACGACTATTGAAAGACTTCACTTGAGGATCGTGAAGCACAGGTCGGAAGTAAAATTCCATCCTGTATCTTGGGTCGATTGAATTCTTTCAATCTTATCACGACCAAGATTTGATAGAAACTTCGTAAGGTAGATATTGTATCGTAAACCCCAGAAGTTCCCAACGCAAATTCACGAACTAGGTTTCATACTAAGTTCGTCACGCGTTTGGAGGTAAAGTTGTTTAGGCTAGATCAATAAGCCCTATTCAACATATCGATTTCCATTAACCTTGACTTTAAGTCTAAAGGAAATCACAATCGTATTCTTGTTTGATTACTTGGATACTTTTAGGCGTCCTGTTAGAGGCAGGGTAGCGCTAGTCTTCAAGAAGGGAAGTGGAGCTGTAATACCCGGCATTTTCCTACACCCATTTTGTGTGTGTTTCGAAT
>JAJJMA010007403.1:113529-133917 GCA_023529015.1 Papaver nudicaule
GTAAAGGAGGTCTTCGGTGCGCCTCGTCTTCAAGTGACTTCGGCTCTTTATCTCTTCGGCATACTAATTCCTCGGGCTTGATCTTCACTTCTGGGGGGGGGGGGGGGGGGGGGGGTGGGAAAAAAAGGTGGGTTGGTTGGTAGGGGGGGACATCTTCGGGTGGTGGTCCATGGTTCGCAGTCTTAGTCTTCGACTCTCTTCGCGTTCATAAGGCGATGTCTTGCTCTTCTTCTAGGATGATGACACGTGGATCGTCCGAATTATGCCCCTACAGGTTTTGTTTGAATTCAAGTTTGCAGAGATCGAAATGCTAAAAGAGAGGACAATTGCGTCTACAGCAACACCACTAGCTCATGCTTACCATCTGTTCAAGGAAATGCCTGAAAGAGAGTTCTTCCTCTCATTAACTTTGGTTCTCTATTGTGGATACTATATTTCATATGTCTCCTAATAACCTCCAGCCCACCAGCGCATCCCCTCAGTGCACCTCAGCGCAGCCCTCAACGCACCTCAGCGCATTACCTCCAGTAAATACCTCAGCATCCGCCAACTGGAGCCAATACCGCACCTAAGCTCCCGGACAACAATCCTCCGCACGGACCACCTCATATGAAGAACTCTCTAGAATATGTAACCATGTGACTCATAAGAATTCTCTAGAACATGTGACTCATAGGAACCTTCTAGAAACCTTCTACATTATGTAATATCTAGGAACCTTCTAGTAAGAGCATATATGTAACTAACCTAGGGCATCCTCTCCTATATATAGAGGATGGACTCCTTGAGTTCGATAGAACCTAAGCCACAAGCCACAACCCATACCCCATAAGTTCTCTCATACTCTCTTAGACTATCTCTTCACCACCACATCTCATGTAATCTCCATATACATAGTGAAACACCACCAACCCTCGTGGAGTAGGTCTCATTCCATCAAAGGGACTCAACCACGTAAATCCTTGTCTCAAATGTCTCTTATTCTCTTCCTATCTACTTACTTTATGAAAAAGGAGGGGTACCGAAATACTACCAACTTTTCGTTTTGGCTCATGAGTCTTATGGTTTAAGTTTGGACGATCTCAAAAATAATATCAAAACTCTAATAACTGGAGTTGTGATCTTGGGGATCAACTGGACAAAGTTGGGACTTTGGAGTTAAACTCTACAGTTATTGGATAACGTACTACTTGGTGCTTTAATTATATTATCAGAGATATAATGCGGAAAGTAAAAGCACACAAGACACCAGAGATTTTTTTAACGAGGAAACTGCCTTGCAGAAAAACCTCGGGACCTCGTCCAGATTGAACACCGCCCAGTACAAACTGACTACAAACACTAGCCTACTATAAGACTTCGGTCTGGGATGTAGCAGAGACCAACTCAAGCCCTCCAAGCGAATTGGCTACTGTCGCACTCCTTACGTCTCTAGATCCCCCACAGATCGTCACGCACTTGATTCCCCTAGCTGACGTCCTTTACAGGCCTAGGAGTTGCTTTGACCGATGTCAAAGGCTTGTGTCAGCAATACTGGCTTTGCAACCTAATTGTTGACGTATGGTCTAACTGTCCTCTATCAGTTTACCACACACAAGTTGACTTCCTTCGGATTGTTAAATCCAGGTCATACGGAAATCTACTTCACAAATCGGGGTTGACAAGCAAACCGAGTAAGCTATGCCCAACTTATCTCTACCTCAGTTATACACGAAGAATCACTTAAGAAACTTGTATAACTGGAGCTAACTAGGTCTTACAATACCGAGTGCAGCCGTGCGTTGCTACCTTTCAACCTTGTGTGTAACGTATCAGTTCTTGAATAGCCGTATAGCAGAAGAGACGGACTATGGAATAGACAAGAACGTGATCAGGTTACCAAGGTTACAGGTTAATCCGATTTCAACCAAATATGGTCTCAATCTCTTACCTGTGCTTCCCAACTCTCAAGAGAAGTCTTTTATAGTCGTAGGGAGTTCCCAGAGGAGCTGCAACCTATAGAGGATGCCTATACCACAACAAGCGTTCACCAAAGTGAAAAGAGTTTACGTTACCTTCCTTAAGGACCTTCACGTATGCTTGATGCTTGCGGTATTTGTCCGTAGACACCTCTATTTATAGCACTCAATAAGATAGGTTGCTTTGGAATAAAGCAATCAATTACTTGTCCCACAAGTTAAGGAAACCCTAAACTTTCCAACCAAGTAATAGTGATTAATCTCAATTGGAATTCTTTTTAAGTTTATCTGCCAAGTGTTTTGTTAGCTCAAAAACACTTCAAGATAGAAATCCAACAGACCTGAGATAATCTTTATCTTATTGACTCATTGAGGATCGTTAGATGGACCACAAAAGATATTTATGTGATATACAAGTCCACCTAAGAGATAAAGGAGTTTAGAGTTTGACTCAAGTGAAATTCTGAAAGAATATCCACTAAATCCGACACCAGCAAAGTAACCAACATTGGATTCGCGTACATGTTCGCGAAATGTTCAGTCACTTTGGAACTCAGAAGAAATCCGAGTTTCTGGTTTGCGAACCGGTTCGTGAATCGTCCGCCTGTCAGATTTTGTCAAATATGGATTCCGCTGGAAGTACTGGGCTTAGCCAAAACTTAGACGTGTGTACGTCCCTCAGCTGTAATCCATGGACTCTTTGCTCAAGAGTACTCCTTTAGATTCATCCATATCCAACTAACGATTTGCAAGCAAACCATTGTAATGGGCACATGGCACCGAATCTATCTCATTCATTCTTGTACTCACAGTATTTGTGGGAGCAAACACTGGTCATGACACAAGGTCACGTTAGACAAGAATACGATCTCAATCGCTATTATCACTACTAAAGTAGTCGACTATATTTCGAAATAATAGAGAAAGTAGAATAGAAGAATTTCCATAAAGTCATAACTCCTACTAACCTTTTGTCGATGGAGAATAATTGATGTCTTCTTTGTCTTCACAGTCTTCGTCTTCAAGGTCTCTACTACTTTGTCTATATCCCAATTCCGAAATCTAAAATTCTAGTAGGCTAAATCAAGAATTGAGTTTTGACACCTAAAACTGACAACTAGCTTGACATACCAACGCTAGTGGGTTTGACCGGACAATGCCCTAACACTTTATACTTGGGTGTGTTGTTTGGTATTTCCAACAACTACATCTACATCGAGACGTTACTCATATCAGCAGTTAGCCATGGTGCGTGGGTTCAGGTTGATAAGTAAACAAGAATGACAGGGATTCGAAGCTACAAAGTCCTGGTATTGGTGTGAGTTGGAGTTGTGAACATGGGATGAGTATTGGTCGTTGATTCAAAGAAAGTGGTTCACTGCCATGGTTAGATGGTGACTGAATGGAGGAGCCGAGTTGAATTAGGAATTGAGTTTATGCGTGGTGAATCGATGATGGATATTTGGAGTATCGACAGAAGTATTAATGGGCTCGTGGAAGTTTTGTGGGCTCTGAACTTTGGGTTTATTGTCAAGTTACAAAGGGAAATCCGAGAGAAGAAAATTGTCGGTGTTGCAATTCCATATAAGAAGCCATGACCAGCAGCCAGAGTGACAGACTTCATAGGGGAAAAAATAGGGTTTTTACTTGGTTTCCTTTTATCTATTTTATGGATTTTGAGAAAGCCATAGGTTGCTAGTTTTCTTGTTAGGGCGACAGATGAAATTGTACATGTCGGATTACTCATTTTCTTGAATAAAGATTATTTGTCCTTAATAATGTTTGAGTGTCTATTTTTATGGTTTTCGATTCATAACCCCTTCATGTTTTATGCCATGTATACTTCATAGTTTGGTATTGAGACGAAACCATCCCATCGATCCTATTGATTATCGTTTTATGATTCTTCCTTGACTCTATATGCCATGTATGCCGAGCACTTTGAAAATCTATTTTTCGATCGATACCAAACATATATTTTGTGAGAAATTCGACTTTGTAATGGATTCCTGAAACCCTAGCAGATTTATTATCTTGATTATCTTTTAATTCTACACCAGTATCTTTAATACTCTCTGTGGGTCAACCCGTATTTGTTGTTGTCAACATCTCGACACCGTGCACTTGCAGTATTACAAGAGTCGGTTTTACGACCGAACATTATGCTGCCTACTGACAAGCAAGAATCGTGGGAAAGGAATTTAACAGCAGATCTAATATCTGCACGGCTGGACGACCTAGAAGAGACTCGAGAAGTAGATTTGGGAAGAATAATTAACTATCAGAAGAGATTATCTCGAGAGTATAATAAAAAGGTCATCGAAAGAGAATTTCAGCTAGGGGAGTTGGTGTTGCGCGAAATCCCCCCTTATCAAAAAGACCAGATGGTAAAGTAGAACCCACTTGGGAGGGCCCATACATAGTAAAACAGGTAGCAAGGAAAGGAGCGTACAAATTGATTGATCACGAGGGAATTGGAATTGGAAATGCTTGTAATGCGAATTATATAAAGAAGTACTATCCTTAAAAAACAATGTATTTAAGGCACTTCGAGGCCAGTAATTGTTTAATAAAATAAAATATAGCTTGATTTATGGGTCTTCGATACTTCATCACTCGATTGGGCAAAATCCTACTTGACTAGGCATAAAAGACCTACTCGACTAGGCACATTCATAAATAATAAAAATAAGACCTACTTGATTAGGCAATACTACACTTACTCGATTAGGCATAGAAGCGAGGTCGATGTAGTCACAAGGGCCATGTGAACTCCATGACACGCTACTTTACCCACAAGATACCCTGATAGCGGTGGGTACCTTGCATCATAAACTACATAAGCTAGACGCACTGAGACCCACTACCAATGCGATGTTGAAACCTCCTCGAAGAGGCATCACGTGGATAATTAATAGGACGATCCCTACCACTAGGAAGGCCGGATCCCCGAGGCAGATAACTTGTTTCTATTTATAGAATAGCAAACAAGCTACTCTAGCCAAAGGCACCTCCTCTATATGAAATACAATACCGCCGCGAGGAGGGGCGTTGACAAATCGAAGAGTTGGATTTATTGTCGCGACAGGAGAACAATACTATGTCTAAGATCCATCTTTCACTGACACTCCCCCATAGTATCATTTGTATTGTTGACGGTTGCTTGAAATCCTACCATAAGTCTTATTCGTTAGGCAAACAAGGCATCCAAAAGCTCGATATCCTAACCAGCTTGAGGCAAGGCAAATGATGAAAAGCCTATGGGAAGGGTGATCCGTAGCCCACACTAGCTTTGTTCTTCTGTCTGCTACGTTGAAGTAAGCCCTGAGAATCGCACTTTAAATAAACCACCTAGGAGCCTTGAAGAGTATACAATGCAAATACGTGCTCGATCACAACCCACTTAGATTTGCCACACATTGAAACACAAAATACATTTTCATTTGATCATAATCAATCGACCTCAAGATTGAAACACAAATGCAGTTTATAAAAATATAGATCGAGCAAGAAATCGAGATTCAAAGGATAACAAGCAAAGACTAAAGATACATGAGCGAGATTACAATACAGGCAACAGGAGAATCGAAGTAAAGGGTTAAGCAAATAAAGATCTACAAAGGCAAGGGTCATCTTCTAAGCATCTTCGGAGCCACCGAGGGTATTCTCGTTAGGAACAGTACTTGAATTCTCAACCCCAGAACCCCTTTCATTCCCATCTTCAACAGTCTCATCATCAACTTCACTAGTCTTGGAGCCATCATCGATTTGCTCTTCGGCATCCTAGGCTTCTTCCTCTCCATCCTCGTCGGCCTCAACATCACTTCCTCCACTTTCTTCATCTTCACTCTCTCGTTCTCTCAACTCCTTGACGTGGCAACAAGCTTTCCAATAAACAACAAATCCTTATCAGATTCAAGCTCTCGGTCAGGATCATCTTTCCTTAGAAGTCCATAATCCACAAGCTGCACATCAATCCTCCTCAAAATGATGCGCCCATGTTGACAACATGCATAAGACTGTCAATCAGACTCTGAATCTATTGTATCCTTTTGATCAACGATCTGCTGTTTCAAGGACTCAGTTTCTTCAGATTTTTTCCTTAAATTTTCCTCGAATTTATCTCGCTCTCCTTTCTCGGCTGCCAGCTCTTTACCGCTGATCTCACACTGCCCTTTCAACGTCGTCAACTCCCCATCCCTATTTTTCAGCTGATTGGAGTATGTGTCTCGATCTGCAGTAGCTTGCGCAAGCTGCTTTTCAATATCAGCGCGGGTACCTACTTATAGAAAGTCTCAAGTTAAGCAAGTCAAGATCTCTTCGATACAAAGTAATTTGTGCAAAAAAACGTCATCGAAATTCACCTTTAAGCTTCGAAGATTAAGTTTCGATCTTCTTTCTATGCAGTTTCTCGCTACTCACTTGACCATCGAGGCGACAAATCTCTTCGTATTGAAGAAAGGACTTAAGCAACAAATCCAAGTGATAATTGTACCCCTGCACAAGAAATGAAATTTGGTATTAGAGCTACTCGCACAAGTCAAAAAATTGAGGCAGAAGAAACACTCACTGCTTCGAGAGCACCTAGATGTTGAGGCTAAAGATATCAGGACCTTGAGAGTCATGCATCCTATCCACATGGCATACACCAGTAAACATGTGGGAGAAATTCGTACTCAAGTCCTTGTCGAGAGGACAATTTTTAGGATCTTAGACATGCTCCTTGAAGTGAGCTGCAATGTCTTGGGCATATGAGCTCGATCAGACTGCACTCTAGATCATGCTCCTGATCTCATCATTGGAATACTGCCTTGGAGGCAATTGAGCAAAGGAAACGAGCTGAGAATACGAGGTTCCAGCAGTTTGACCTAAGAGAAGATCTAGAGATAGAACATTAAAGACCAAATTCCCCAAGGGTTCGAACCATAATCATAAATCAGCACTCCAGAATCAGTGAAAGGACCCTTTGCATTCTTTTCTTGGTTGCTCGAGAGGCAGATATGATTTGACACGCAGTGATACCTGATTGGCTCAAAATCCACTTCGAACAGTTTCGCCCCGAGGCAGAATTGGGGATTTGATAGCAACATTATTCTTAGAAGGCTCCTCGACCTTCTTCTCAATTTTCCTTTTTTTTTTTTCCTCACCCTCTTTCTTCTTCGCCTATTCGTTCTCTTTCTTTTCTTCCTCGTATTTCTTGGGCTTTTCCCCATTTTTACCTTTGGATGAAACTCTCTTCTCATCCTAGTCTTTCATTTGATTTTCCTTGTCACCATCTTTGTGACTTTTATAGCTTTTCAATGAAACTTTCTTACCCTTCACACCAGGAAAAGTAAATATCACACCTTTAGCCACTTTGCCGCCACCCATTTCTTCATCTTCCTTGCCCTTCTGAATATCATCAATCTATCAGGAAACAAACAGAGGTAGGTATTCATACCTAAAGCATAACTGAGGCAGGTGGTGTTTGTTACCTTCTCGATCGCCCCCTTTTCAGTTCGGGCTCGTTTCTTAGGGTTGTCATCGATTCATTTATTTTTATTCTTTTAAGAAAGAAAATAATGTGAGAAGAGAACGAAGTAAAGAAAAAACCCTAAGAACATGGTATATAAAGGGAAAAAATCACCTCGATAACCTTTCTTTTCTTCGCATCTATCTTCAATGCTGATTTTTCCTGCTCTTCCTCAGAGGAATTCATCTCAAAAAAGTTGAAACCCGCAAAATCATGCCCATCCACGAAACCGGATCGAAGAACTTTTCGTTCCTCGTATTTCCAGCTATACAAAAGGGGTCCTTCGATGATGAGAGGGCGAGTGTACCAAACCTCATCGCTAGAATGACAAAGGAGATCATTATTGTTATAACCAGAGGGGTCAACATCCTGCAGAACATGTTTCGCCTTGTTTACTTTCTTAAACCTCACACCCCAAGGAGCAGCTTCTTTGTCTAGGGCCATCTCGTAATAATAGTGCTTGTAAAAGTTCTCGGCAGTCCAGTAGCTCTGTGGCTTCAATCCTTTAGGTAGTTTCTTCGTGTGATAATTGGATATTCCCTCGGATCAAGCAACCCACTAGCTGATAAGAAGAATAAAATTCTCAGTCAGCTGCATAACTCCGCGAGGAGGTTTTTAGCTTCGAAACAATCTCATAAAAAAAGGGTTCGATGCTTTGTAGAGAGGGAAATGATGCCCGACACCCAACTGTTTGCCAATCACGATGATTCGATTAGGATTACACTCATACTCCTTTATCAACTTAGGAGTCAACTACTTAACATATTCAATTTCCTTATAAGCGAAGACATCTGTATCATAGCCGGTAAGCAGGGCTTTCTCCTCCCAAGTAAGTTTTTCTTGATTTTTTGGAGATGCCTGAAGATGCATCAACAGAAATAAAACTCAGAAGATTATCAATCAAGAACCAGGAACAGAGGAAAACAAATTCAAAATAAACTACTTCAAATTAAAGAAACTTACCATTGAAAGATCTAAAGAAGACCGGAGAAGTAGAAGATTGATTAAGAGTAAGACAACAAGAAAAGAGATTATGAATGGAAAATTTCAAATTTAGTCAGAAAATAAGAGAAAAAGCTTCTGAGAAAGAAAAGACAGATTAAAGGAATAAAATAGGGGAAGTTATGAGTTTAAATAACAAGGAAAGGCGTACCGGTGCTTCAAGTCAGAAGGTAAAAAGTGGGCAAGGATTTCAGATGCAGAACGTGTGTATAGAAGTAATGGCGTGGGACGCGTGTCTAAGAAGGAGAATACCAAAAGTTTCTTTCGCCAGAATCTTCAATCCTCGGATAAAGAAAGAGGCAATTGTAGGGGGCGAAATACCATCGAGCTACGTGTCATCATCTGAGAAGGGATGCAGAATATCATAACCCATATGCGAAGCACAAAGGATAAACGAAGTCCCCTCATACGACCTTGAGTTGTCAAATCGAATTAATCAGGACCACACACGTGTAAAGGAGAAACGGTGATCCAACGAAGGAGATGGCGAAGCAGATACGGTGAATGAAGCCATTAATGATTGTCAGAGCGAAGTAAGAGTTGTCAGTCCCGTGACTAAAAACTCACCTCGATCCAGTTACTCCATTGAAGAGAAGACCCGGGTTGGAGACCCATAGAACAAGGAAGATATCCGTCGAAGGAGTAATCCACACTCGAAGACTCAGAGAAGATCAATGCTTCTCCTCGATGCCAGTTACACTTCGATGAAGGAACCGACTTACCCGACTAAGACTGACGGCCACGTCGACACTCACTAGTACAGTTTGTCTTATTAGCTGTAACCCATTTGTAATTCGCCTATATAAAGCAAACTTGAACTTAGTTACAAGGGATGGAATTTTGGTAAGACCTGGAGACTTTCGAGAGAGAACTAATACGCCTTCGAGCACTAATCTCTTCTGATCCTCGAGCACATTCAAGTAGCGTAATCACTTATAGATTCTGTAATCCCATACTAATCAATACAAGGTCTAACACTTACTTATGAATCACATCTCTTACTTAGCTTGATTTAGTAAATAACCATCAATCGATTCAGTGTATAGAACTCATGTAAGTATAAAAGATCAAATGGCTGTAATGTGTTTAATTTCCAAACGGATTTTACACATCTACAATTAGGATTGAAATCAATTTTAGAGTTTATCACAAAATTGAGCAATTTACCATTCCATTTCACTTGCTAATTTCAAAATGGTTTATTAAAAAATTGAGCAATTTACCAATCCATTTTGCTTGTTAGCTCCTTTTGGAATTCGTTTGAACTTGTTCTGCTCGGTCGAGTTATTCGCAGTTGTTCGACCAAGTTACATGTCATTACTCATCTTTGAAGAGGAATATTAAATTATCTCGACAATGGGGCGAGCAACGAGTGGTCGCAAGTAACTCCATTGAGTGGGGCGAGTTTGACTACTGTAGTTAATTCCCAACAGTTTGACTTTCTAAAAATTTCTAATGTTCGCTGGTTGAAGTGAAGTTTAAGCAATTAAAATGAGTTTTTTAGTATTTTCAAGTGGCTTAATGCTAGCTGCGCATCTATTTTTTATTTTATAATGTAAGTTATGGCAGTCTACTTTGGTATTTTTGCCTTAATTCTTTTGACTTTTGTTATAGGGAGGAGGGTTTTGGATCAAGGGAGTGGGAAAATCGGTGTCAACTCACTATTTCACCAATGAGTTAGATCTTAACATTTTCCTGACCGACACACCCTTTAAACTATGACTTTACACATCCAACTTGTTCTTCATTTATCGTCAACGACCAAAATCAGTAAATCACTCACAAACATTCACTTCTCCTCCCTCTTTCATCTTATTTCTAAGAGCATCAAAGAAAAAAGCCAAACTTTAGAATCTCTGTTTTACAGGTAAAGAACATTTAAAAAAAAAAAAACTAAATGGTTTAACAATTTGGAATTATCTTGGATTTTCAAGGTGATGAATTGTTACAAATGATAGTTTGTTTGCATTCAAAAGATCTATTTTTTGCAAGAACTAATGGAGAACATCCCAACGGGTCTAGTAGTTGTAGTCTTCAAGAAAACTATTACTGAGATTGAAGAAGAATGGAAGACTGAGATGATAAAGGGAGTGAATAATTAAAAACTCACTTTGGGGTATGGTATTTATGCGTATGATAAACTGATTAGTAAATTCATTCATTTTGTGTCTCGACTGTAATGTACAAGTGAAAGAACATCTAAGAAAAACCCAAACCGGGTCCAACTTAATGGAGTTTATTGTTTTCGGTTTTTCAAGAAAGGTATGAAGAATAAGAGTTGTTGATTGCATCTCTGTACTTACATTTAAAATCTGGTTAAAAACTCCATAAGAAGATCGAAATTTACTCAAAAACCTTTTTTTTTTTTTTTGACAATTTTTCTTCAAAGTATTTTGATTCAAACAGTGAAATACGATTGATTAAGATTAAAATCAGAGCACAACACTTGAAGATGATTTGGTTGAGATTATCGAAAGATATCAAAAAATAATTCTAGGGCTTGTTCTTGAGTTGGTGATATGTTTGGAAGAAGATGGAATTTTGTTTGGGTTTGGAATCGTGTGATATGTTTGTGTTGTATTTGAGGGTAAATTTGTCCAGCTCGGTGGATATCTTAGACTCGGTTCCATTTAATGAGTTGGTTCCGATTTTCCCACTCCCTTGATCCAAAAACCTCCTCCCTATAACAAAAGTCATTCTTTTTGCTCTTCGATACTCAATAAAATCCTCTTTCTGGCTGTACATGGTACAGTTTGGAACGGTTTTAGCCTATACCAATACCAGAACCGTAGGGTACGGTTTCTAAATTTTCCAAATTGTTCCATACCATTTGCCAACGGTTTTATTTACCATGGAACTTTTACGGTTTGGTATAAAACCAACGGTTTAACAAAACCGTTACTTCCGTTCAAATTTAACATTTCTTGAAAAGGGATATTCATTCATACTTCAAAAAGACAAAGATTCGTTCATACTTCAAAAAAAGAGTTTAACATTTTCTTTAGTTTATGGGAAAATCCATGTGAAAATGATAAAGCAATCAACTATTAAACAAAATGCACAACCAAGCATCTATTCTCACAAAATAAGAACAATAATTACACCATTTCGCCTTCTCTAATCTAAAATACACGGTATATATTTGATTTTAAAAATTATATATATGGCTACTATTAAACGGTTTTTCCAACGGTTTATGGTTTGGTAGTTATAGTTCACCATTACCATAACAATATCAACGGTTTTTACAAAACAAGAACCATGCCATGCCATTAGATAGATGGTACGGTTCGGTTAGACCTAAACGGTTTGGAACGGTGCGGTTTTACGGTTTGTACCATGCCATGTACAGCCCTACTAGCACTGCCTTCCCTTTTGAGGTAAGATGAGTGGGGAGTCTGAGAAAATAAGCCTCAAAATGTTACCGTTGCCTAGTTAGGTATTTGGATCTTAATTACCAATAATCACCACAAGACGTGTTTTTGTATATAGCTTCTCCTCGAAACGACAACATTGTTAATGGGGTTGCCAAATTATCCGAGGGTGTACCAAATCAAACAATTTGACACCCCTAATTAGAAGTCTTGGAAAACGATGGATTAAAATCGTGATTAATTCTGTTATCAAACCGAAGTAATGATAGCGCTTATTTTCAAAACCAATAAACAGAAAGAAAGAAAAAAGAAAAGTTTATAGCTCTCTTTCGTTATCAAACCGAAGTAATGATAAAAGTAGTGAGTACACTGTGACTGTAGTCAAAAAGATCGAACAAAACAGAAAAACTGCACCACCCTCATAAATGCATCAAGCTTTGTGCACTTCCTTTCTTTTTTCTCTTTTGAAGCAAGCAAATGTAGTGTACACTACCACACTTGCTTTTCCTGGCGTCGTTGGGGCGTACCCAAAAGAATCGGGGCCGACTGAAAAATTACAAGAAAACCAGTACACCCAAACCTAATTAGGCTATCCCTTATCCTACCCCACACTTCTTAAGCTACCGATTAAGTCTAGCCCATCTCCTTCAGTGGTGTTTTTTCTTAGCACATGAAAGCAAATGTTCCTTAACACGGAACTTATTTATTGGCCCAAGTCCGAACCATACACTTTTACGAGTACATCCAGTTTATTCCTATATAGATCTAGTATTCTTAATGGAGATGGACTAGACTTAATGTATGGCAATATCCATAGTTCCAATTGCAAGTAGAAATATATCTACACGCCAATGGTAGTAGTCGGGAAATCGCTTAATATTTACTTACTCTGGTGACGTTACCTGCATCCAATAATTCAAACCATTAAAGTTAATCAGTGTAACAGTGACACAATAGCCGGCCAGACTTCAAAAATATCTTATATTACAGATTCTAACTAATATGACAAATTTGTGCACCTATAACTGAAGGTAATGATTGTCTATGTTCCACTTGAGTGGCCAATTATTCTCAACATTTTTGAATGTCCAATATGCCCATCCGAAAGAAGCAGAACCAAAAACCTTCAAATGTGCTTTCATCCCCTAATGCATACCAAATTACACAACAAAGAAAAAAACAAGCATATCAGGTTCTACACTGGTTAACCAGTACATGTGTCTAACACTACTCGGTAGCTCGATATATAAACTATCTACCGAGTGGTGTAAAATCAAAGTCAGAAAATATATACTCGGCAAGCAGGAAAGCAACCGAATATGCAAACATGTTACTCGGTAGACAAAATAGCCACCGAATAAGGCTTTTAAATTTTACAGAAATTGGAGTGCTGTTGAAGCATGCTCGGTAAATCAAAATAGCTGCCGAGTATACATAATCCATACATACTCGGTAGCTCGATATATAAACTATCTACCGAGTGGTGTAAAATCAAAGGCAAAAAATTTATACTCGGCAAGCAGGAAAGCAACCGAATATGCAAAAATGTTACTCGGTAGACAAAATAGCCACCGACTCTGTATATTTTCATACTCGGTAGATCAATAAGCTACCGACTTGTGTTTCATACATAAACCCTAGTTTTTCTGGCGAAAATTGAAAACCCTAATAGCTAAATTCATACACAAAAGCTTGTAATTAGATTGAGAATTACCTTACTGAGGCCATTGATGGATTTTGTGGGGCTTCCTCTGTCACTTCTCCTTGGAACCAATTTTCAATTTCTGGGTCGGGGGATGAATGTTCGTCGTAATCGTCGACAAACTCATCTTGAATTGAAGAGGGAGTAGAAGAAGAAGAAGTGGTGATAGAGGCTGAATTTGGTGGTGAAGGAGAGGAGAAGAGGAGAGGAAGGGGAGGAGGAAAATCAAATGGTTTAGCACATTCGATAGGTTTAGGTTATTATAATTAGCAAAAGGGTATTAGAGACATTTTATGTATAAGGGAAATGGTACAACTGGTATTTTACCCACCCATTTAGCCATCCCTTAACGTCTTGCATCGTTCCGTCGAATCATTTCAGTCGGCCCCCATTCTTTTCAATCGGCCCCAATCACGCCAGGTTGCTTTTCGTTCTACCATTTTACTTTAATTTTTTCTTATTTTTCCCCTTTCCCTAACAAAAACTGTTTCTCGATCATAACAAACCCCAATTTTCTCATTGAAAAGACTAAAAAGGAATCCGTATACAACAAGAAACAGAAAATATATCGTTCTTTTCATGTTCTGATGTTATCGTATCTCAGTGTTACAGTGTCCTAATGTTGCGTTTTCTCCGATTGGGAGTGCCGGAAAATCACATATACAGACCCATTGATTTGGATATGACAAAGCTACCCCATTTCTCAAACCTAGGAGTACTTTCGGGGTGTATCCAACAAACAACAAACCAAAAAAAGTGGATTTGATTTCCAATGATAGATCTCGAGCGGCGGATTCTAATACCGCAAGTCACATGCGCCACGTCTAAATCGGTGCTAACGGTGTCTGTCTTTACATTTTAACGGCCTCTCATCATTTCCCACCTCACAAAAACCGTACCACCACCACCTTATCTACTCGGACTACTAGACACACAGTAAAACAAGGCCAGGGCAATCTACACAGTAAAACACCCTGCACTCTCAATTTCGTGTCAAGCACATTGAGTACTAGTATTCTTAATTATGTACTATGCTCAGTGTGCTCACCCCAAATGTGAAGATCCTACTTCTAAATATGCATATGTAGTTCCTTGAACTAGATGTCCTGAATATTCGGTTGTTGTGAACATATTTGTCTAGATATCTTGGACTTGACAATGGGAACTGTGGTTGATGGAGGGGTTAGCTCACCATCAACATCCTTATTTTGGTACTTGGGTTAGCTAGATTTGGTCCCTTCATAATAGCCATTATAGTTTAGACCATATTAGACGATTACATGATTATCTAACTGCGATATGTTTACGGAATACGAAAACATGCACGGCTATATCATTAAGTTCAATTTTGTATAAATGTGAGATTTTAATCTTTTTTGTGATACATGAAAGAAATTTGTATGAGATCTCCCGAATTCTGAAGTGGACACTGGATCCACCAACTTTAACTATGAGAGTCGTGTTCTGTGCAACTTGACTAGCCCTCGTAAGTTATGTGACATTTCAATTTCCTAGATTAATTTATCTTTGAAATTCATATAATGCGGGACAAAATTTTTAATCCACATGGTTATAAAGTCATTTGTGTCCAACTCAACCAATCAAGTAGACAAATTAAGCTGTTTGGAGATGCAACAGCAAGGACGGTAGACTGTGTTTGTTTTTTACGGACTTTGCTCGAGTCAGATGTCAGACTGTTTGTTTTTATTTTGAGTCAGATCTGACTCGACCACTGACTCAGACCTAACTTCTGACTCAGATCCATTTGAGTCAGTGATTAAAACATGACTGACTCGAAAAATAACAAAATATGAGTCAGTTGAGTCAGATCTAACTTAAAAAACAAACATATCGAGTTAGACCCAGTTGAGTCAGTTGAATCGAATCAAGATTCAGTCAAGTCAGACCCAGTTGAGTCAGACCCGTTTAAAAAACAAACATGGGGTAAGTCCCAAAACAAATTAAGCGATCCAATGGACCATTTAGCAGTAACTAGATTGAGCTACATATACACTAGCAAGTGGCATCCTTGGTTGTCCTATCATTTTTACACGTAAAATGTCCAGAAACCCCTTAAAAAAACAGTCAATCACTGTTCATATATTGGAGACCGAGCTGGCCATTTAAAACTATCCACGTGTCACTTCTCCTTAGAATCCAAAGCTCAAATAATCCTACTCCCTTCTTATAAGATTCACTCCCCTTCACTGTTTTTCTTTGTTTCTCCACCACCACCACCACCGCTTCTCTCACTCCCTCCTCGACACTAAAATGACGCCAAAACTTCTTCTTCCACCTTCTTCCTCTATGTTAAAAATCTTTGTGATTCTGTATTTCACAGTACATTGTCCATCATACGCCACTAGTCATAATTACGGTGATGCTCTTCGTAAAAGCTTGCTTTTCTTCGAAGGTCAAAGATCAGGAAAGCTTCCACCAGATCAACGTCTCAAATGGCGTCGTGATTCTGCACTTAGAGATGGTTCTCCAGCCGGAGTAAGTAATTTCAATATATAATTCCCTCCCTATTCCCCATTGTACATATTCACTAACTGATTCCGGCCGGCCGGTGTTTGAATTTTGCAGTTAGACTTAACGGGAGGTTATTATGATGCTGGAGATAACATTAAATTCGGTTTTCCGATGGCTTTTACAACGACATTACTCTCATGGGGTGTTATTGACTTCGGTAAAAATATGGGTCCGGAATTAAAACATGCCGTTAAAGCCGTTAGGTGGGCAACGGATTACTTATTAAAAGCAACGTCTGTTAAAGGGACTGTATACGTTCAAGTGGGTGATGCTTTATCTGATCATAATTGTTGGGAAAGACCTGAAGACATGGATACATCAAGAGCTGTTTATAAAATTGATACGTCCCATCCTGGTTCTGATGTTGCTGGTGAAACTGCTGCTGCTTTAGCTGCTGCTTCTATTGTTTTTCGTATACGTGATCCTAATTACTCACGTATTTTACTTGATCGTGCTGTTTCGGTAAGTCATAAATAATAAACACTGAATCACTAATTTTTACTCTTGCAAGTAATTGTGTACAGTAATTAATTGGCTAGCTTGTTAATTTGATGTAGGTATTCAAGTTTGCTGACAAACACCGGGGTGCGTATAGTAACAGTTTGAGGACTGCAGTTTGTCCATTTTACTGTGACGTGAATGGATATCAGGTTAGAGTTTTTTGAGGTCATCTGATGTACTAGTTTGTAGTTTCGACATTTGGTTGGTGTAGTTACATAAAATATATGATAAATCTGGTGTAACAGGATGAGTTGCTTTGGGGTGCGGCGTGGTTGCATAAAGCATCAAGGAGGCGCGAATACAGAGAGTATATAGTGAGGAACGAGGAAGTTTTAGGTGCTGGAGATAGTATTAATGAATTCGGTTGGGATAACAAGCATGCCGGAATTAACGTCCTCATTTCCAAGGTATACCTAAAAACATTATCCAGCTTATATATCCTTTCAAACCGACTCTTCTGAATTTTGCATGCTCAATAATTTTCACTTATTTCTCCGGCAGTGTCCAACTGTCCATCGACAAACAAACCCAGAAAATATAATTAAATGGACTTTCATTATTGGCTTTGTACGTATGGAATCTAGTAAACCAGACGAGAGAATTTCTGAGATGAAACAAACAATTATAGGACCAATGGCTAGATTTCGATGGTTTTCCTTGTCTTTATTATATTTTATGACCGTTATATCACTGTACATATAGTACTATGTTTAGCTAGATATTCCATAAATGACAATAGTACCCATGTCAACGTTCTTATTTTAAGGGGTCCGATTTCATTTCTCACGGGGCTTCAGAAAACCATCCAAAAAAAATCCCATCATGTGAAAAGGAATGGGGATTAAATCCTTCTTTCCTTGACTTTTGAAGGTCCCACTTTTAGACGAGACATCAATAAGTGGGTCCCTTTAATCTGGAATGCTAAATCAGTCCACGTGGGTATCAACAGAGTGAGGAAAGAGGCCACTATACTTTTGAACAGAAAGGCATGGCAAGTCACATGGTTGATGAACGTGGCTTATTCTGATCAGTTTCTTTCTTTGTACCTAGTTGGATTCTTCTACCCAATAAGAAACTTACAAATCAGTCATATGTGAGCTTACTTCCGTAGTCAGTTAAGCATGTGATCACACCACCTTTCTCGTACGTACATACTGATCCTAATCCGTGTACTAGAGGTGGTGGTAGATCCGAAAATGATATATGCCCACCGCTTTTGTCCACCACCGACTTTCCACCAGGCGTGGCGCGTCCGGATTGGTCCAAAAACGCGCATGGACCCCCCTGCTGGATCATGGTTGGGTGATCGTGTGGCTGATGGGCGTGCCACATAGCGGTGGACGGATGTGGTGGACAAAAGCAGGGCCCTGTAGCACTTTCGTGGTAGATCACGTTACTGAGGTAGAAGTCACCTCAAATATGACAAAAATTCTCCAATCATGATTAATAATGTTAATTAATTAGCTTTACTTAAGGAGCATTGTTAATTACAATTACTTGTCTCGAAATTTCGATTAGCTCATGTCTAAAACTAATCATACTACCTTAAGTCATGTTTTCGTCCTCACGGAATCTGTTGGGGTCTGCGATGCATCATTCATCCGATAAATAAATACAACAGACGAGTCAGGATTAGTTGTCGCGATTTTTGATCGCATTTGTTGGGTTGGTGCAGGAAGTGTTGATGGGGAAAGCAAATTACTTCCAATCTTTTCAACAAAACGCTGATAATTTTATCTGTTCATTACTGCCAGGAGTATATAATCCTAACGTTGAATATTCCCCAGGTACATTTTTCAACTTTCTACTGCAGTATTCTATAGTAGAATCTAATGGCTGTCAATGTATTGTGGAACTATAAAGTCGTATCTTATTAACTTTGCACTGTCTGTGTGTTAGATCACTGTCACTAACTTTATTTTTATTTTTCCTTTTTATTCGTTTGGAATGTGTGAATTTATTAGGTGGATTAATATTCAAAGCTGGAGCAAGTAACATGCAACATGTAACGTCCTTATCATTCTTGCTTCTAGCCTACTCTAATTATCTTAGCCATTCCAATAAGGTCATTCATTGCGGTCAGCAATCAGCTTCTGCTTCTACTCTCAGACATTTGGCTAAACGTCAGGTAAGCTTCAGACACTCTCTTTACAGTATTATCCTCACAGATAAGGCATATTGTTATTAAACCATTTGGCGTTGGCATGATTCTTCTTGACAGGTGGATTACATTCTAGGTGATAATCCATTGAAGATGTCATATATGGTGGGCTATGGTTCAAAGTACCCATTACATATTCATCATCGAGGGAGTTCACTTCCATCAGTGAAGGCACACCCCTCTCATATTGGATGCAAGGCTGGATCACGTTACTTCAACAGTCCAAATCCTAATCCTAATTTGTTAGTCGGAGCTGTTGTTGGGGGGCCGAATAGTTCAGATGCTTTCCCAGATTCAAGGCCATTCTTCCAGGAATCCGAACCTACAACATACATAAATGCACCATTAGTTGGCCTACTTGCATACTTTTGGGCACATCCCAACTTATAATTAATCAATTTATAGTCGAAAATTGTACCAAGTGTTATTTTGAGTGGTGCGCAATAAGCACTACCAAGCCCATTCTAGTAAGAATATCTACCGAGTTAATGAGAAATTTGAAATCGTAGTTGAGGTGTGCTTTTGTTTCAGTTAAGCTACGCGCCCTTAATAATAATATCCTCGAAAATCTGATACTGCATAAAGAACGAAATAAAGTAGTAGAGGCAGTGCAGTTCGAGCTTGACTCAAAACTAGTAGTAGATGCAGTAACAACTAACAAGAGATCAATATAACATTCCATGGTCTCTTTTTAATTTAGTTCAAGATATTAAGAATTTTTTTAAGCTTTTCCTTTATTGGTAGTGTTCTTATGTGCCAAAAGAACGAAATAAAGTAGCTGATATCCTATCGAAATTTATTAAGGAAATACATGTTACGTGATCTCCAATCAACCTTTAGCTTGGTGATCAAGTGTTCCCATTCTTATGTTTCTCTGTATTAGGAAATTCACAGTTATATTAGGCTAGTTGAAGTCTTGATTATCAAGCAAAGAATGTTCTGGTAGTGTTACCTTCATATGTATAAATATCTACATATCATCACATGACCTGTGTGTGAGATTTATACGATTCAGTAATCAATATACATACCTTCATATGGTATCATCGGGTCGATCCAGCAATGGGGATTGAAACTGATCAACAAAATTATGCTCCTCCTTCTTCTTCTTCTTCTTTCTTTGATCTTACCAAAATAAATCACCTCATCTCTGTGAAACTTTCTGAATCTAATTATCTTATTTGGCGCACCCAACTAAATCGTCTTAAGAAATTTGTTGATGGCACTCATCCTAGTCCGACACCAACTTTATCGGATGGAAAAACTACAAATCCAGCTTATGTTGAATGGATGGAACAAGATGTTATTGTTTGTGGCTGGCTCTTTTCTTCTATGACTGATTCTGTTTTAATTGAGGTTGGCGATTATGAAACATCGAAGGATGTTTGGGATGCCCTATCTACTTTGTATGCGTCAAAATCTGAAGCCCGTTTAATGCAACTCCAACGAGAATTACGGACAATTCGCAAAGGTGATAGTACAATGACTGCTTATCTTCTTCGTGCAAAAACATTGGCTGATCAACTCGCGGCAACTGGAACTAAGATCTCACCGTCAGAATTGAAGCAAACTATTCTTCAAGGTCTTGATACATCTTTCGATTCAATTGTTACTTCTCTGCAAACTACCATGACCGATATGACTTT
>JAJJMA010007407.1:0-16385 GCA_023529015.1 Papaver nudicaule
GGTTTCTTTGTTTCTGTTTCTAACCTGGAGAGAGAGAACGAGAAGTAGAAGAGAAATGTAAATCATTGAGTGGTAACGTTGATTTATGTATTTATTTGGGAGGGTATCATAGTAACTTTGAAATTAGATTAGTTTCTAGGGTCTTCCGGATAATTTACATAATTATTATAAAAATCCTAGGGTTAAAATAATAATGACCGAAATTATTAAGGTCATATAAATAATTTTTTGTTTTCAAATTAACACTCTTTGAGTGAGAGATTGCACAAAGTTGGAGACAGTTAGAGGTGCCTTTAACTAATTTTTTTTTTTTTGATACATGTGCCTTTAACTAAATTGTGGATGTCTTTATACACTTTTCTGTAATCTTCCCAAAGTGGTAAACCTGCCCCTGCGCTTATTCTTACCAAATTCTGTTTAATAACTAAGAACTGAAGATTTGAACTTTGCAAAAACCCTCACTCTTTTCCCTAAAATCAAAACTAGGGTTTTATTCAATTTTCAAAATTCTTCTCATTCATGCCTCTCCTCCAATCTTCCCCAACTCCATATATCTCCCTCCCTTTCTCCAAAAAACACCTATCTTATTTCTCAATCTTTCCCACTAGACAACAACAATTGAAATTCCCAAGAAGAACCAATAATAAACCAATTACAATCTCATTTTCTCAAAACCCTAAAATCATTCCAACTGAACTTGAAATCATTGAATCCATTGCTGAATTAAATGGAGACAAGGAAACAAAGAATCTTCCTGGTGTAAGAACATATGAGAATGGTTTATCTCGACTTACTTTAATTGGAGACGTTTCTTATGAACAAGCTTTAACTGCTGCTTCTGCTGATGGAGGTCAAGCTGCAAATGAACACATTCTGTCTGGTCTCTCTACTATGGTTGTTGAGACTATCTTTCCTGGTTCTGATGAACACAGTACTATTGCAACTAGATTGGTATGTTAAATTTCAGTGTCAATTTAGCAAATATTATGCGAATGCTAATTAGTCTTTTGAACGATAAGAAACTTTTAAGTGCATAATTGGAATGTCAAACATTAAACCAGTTTAGAACTTATATTTGTTAACAGTTTTTGCCGGCAAGAAAGGTCAAGGAGAAGGCTAAGAAGCTAAGAAATAGACTACCTCCAGATATGTTGTCTGGCTCAACATCTAGAAATATACTTGCGATGACATTTAGACAAGTAGTTTGTCAAAGTATATGGAGTTTTCAAATGGCAATGTTTAGTCCAGGAACTAAAAGGAATATGGATGATCTTGAAAACCAAAGAGAGGTTTGCGCAGCTTTCTTGTCTATCACAATTTACTTCATAGGATTATTCTCATGTGTCCGAGTAGGACAATGAACTGATGTGTTTGTTTCTCTTTTGCCTATAAGCAGATCCCGACGCTTTTTACTATAACCTCATCAGGAGGGGAATGTGTACTTTCTTCACTTGCAGAAGTAGTTTGTTCAGCAGTTCTTGAAAGTACTGAAAGGGATTTCCACCAGAATTCTCGTGGTACAACTTCAAGAAACATTTACGGTTGGTTCCAAAAGTCTAGAAGGATTGCGTCGAAGGACGGTTCAGTTCTGATATATGAAATACATCAGGATGAGATACTTGAAAATGCAAAGGCATATTTGAAGAATTTCGAGGAGAGGAAAGATTATAGTTCCAGGAACATGAAAAGTAAACGTTGGTGGACACCGTCAACCTACTCGAAACTGGAAAAAATAGGTGGTCCTGAGTTCAGTGATTGGGCAAGCGAGTATATACCTGCTTACAGGCTTCAAATTGATACTGACAAATTTAAGGACGTGAAGCTTGACAGTTGGAAAAAATCTGAAGAAAATAGGTGGGAAGTACTTCTGACCCACTCCCAAATGGTATTTTATTCTTCCTTGCATCCCTGGGCTTCAGTCAGTATTCTTATGGGAAGAGCCTCCGAATTGAAACGTGTGTTATAGAGGTCTTTTGGGCTAAGAATGTTGTGCTATACTACCATTTTGACTATAATTATCCTCAATATAGACTCAAATTGTTCTTAAGCATGCCTCTTCGACAGAGTTTTATCTGGATGTGATGTCATTAGCCTTATAATTTGAGCAGCTCCAGCATGGTTTGCTATTGCACCAAAGTTCTACCCTTATGAACGGAGACTACAGGTCTAAAAATTTTGTACTTGTTGAGTTGTTGTTTCACATCTTAGTTTAGATCCGTATATTAGAAATGTCATGATATAGTGGTTATCTAAAAGAAATTCATTTTTCCTATGTTATCACAATTCAACTCTTTTCCTTGTAGATGCTACAAATCAGTGGTTAATCAGTGGTTAACTTTGTGTGCTAATATGACATAGCTTCTTGTCACACAGTGCACAAAATCAGTGCTAATTCTAACCAAGCTTTTCTGCTGAATTGCTTCGCAGCTTTACATACTGTACTTCAGATGCTATGTTTCTGTCTAGCATTTCTTGCATATTTCACACTCTTCCTTTTCTTGAGGTTTATTTACCTTTCTTAAATAATTGATGCATATCTATGTACAAGTGACTCAAATTGAAGTTTTCTCAGGTTGGACTGGCGGAGATTCTAGATATGTACTACGAAGACATCTACACTCTCCCTGATAAACAGCTATCTTCTGGGGTGGTGGCAGATTATACAAACTTAGCAAAGATTAAGGTACTCAATTGTGTGCTGTGCTATATATTTTTCGAGGTTATAAACCAAAAAGGACACATCTCAAGGCAGACAACTGAAACTCTTGGGACTTTTCTTATGTGAAATCCTGAATCCCATACTGTAGGAACTTAAGGACTTTATCATGTTCTCAGTAATGTTTCAATTTGCCTTTCTTTTGTTATTAGTTCTAAATGTTTATCCATGTAGAAATCGTTTGGTTATAGAACCTTATTATGATTGTCATTCTGCTATTTCAGAAGACCACTTCTTTCTTGAAAATGCTATCCTTCGCCCTTGCTGGAGGATTATTTATGGTTTCGGTCAATATAATATCTCAGCTTTATTGGCCTAGTCTCAAAAAGGCTCAGATGTCTCCAACAATGAGTTCTTCAATTTCATCGTCTGAAACAAGTTATTACCAGCATCAGTCTTTGGAAGCAGCTAAGGTACATATCCACTTCTTATTTGTATGAAGTAGTTTGCAGTTTTTTCCTTGGAAAATATTGGCCATAATTTGTTTGTCAGAGAGACGAGTAGTTTTTTCTTACATAGCTTATATCAACTGATGGATAGGTAGAAGAGCTGTGCATCTCAGTTGTGAAAAAAATTAAAGATTCATTTGATTGGCCAGGGGATATAGTAACTGACAAAGTTGTCGGTGCCTGGAGTGGGGAACTCCCGATTTACCTGAGGAGGTTATACAATGTGGGTATAGGTCAAGAAACTGTTTCCTTCAATGAAAAAGATATCGTTGCAGAGACACCAGTTGTTTCGTCTAATTCCGAAGTTGTTTCCTGCAATGAAGAAGATACTGAAGAACAGCCAATTGCAGAGGCTCCTGCGGATTTATCTACTTCTGCTACATCTCTCTCTGCTGAGAGCAATAACGACCTTGAAACAAAATCTGCAGAGAACATAGCTAGCTATCAGGTATATTCTGCAGATCCTTATTTTTCAATGCTTCCGACTAGTAAACGGGAAATAGGTAACTACTTTCGCTAGCTTGGAATCCTGGGTCTTGATGGGCTACGTGTTGCACATGTCTAAGATTAACTCTAGACACACTGAGGGACAAAAATTAACATAGACCTATAGGGTGACCATTATGTTAAAGAGTATATTCTTCGTCACGTTCACTATATCTGGCTGCTATCACAGCGGTTGTTTCATTTTACATTTTGTGTGTACTGCTCTTTCATTTTTTGCCTTTTTGGTAAATAATTAGGTGGTTTTGTCAAAAGATGGGGATATAATTGGGTTTCAGCCTACAAGCCGTGTTGCTGTTAATCACTGGGCAAGTAATCCCTTGGCAAAGGAGCTCTATAAAGGGAAAAAGATTTCTCCTGGTATGCCTTCAGGACATCTGGTGACTTGTGCTTGTATATTATCAGTTAGTATAGATATTTTAAGCTCTGACTTACCTAACAAATGAAATCTCTCTCAAGCAGGTCTTATTGAACCTGGTCTGAAAATTCCTCTTCCCCGTGAGCTCCTTCAACTAGAATTACTGATGTCAGTGAACTCAGAATCTTGGTTTGTATTGGCTAGACCAATTCAATAATCGTTGCGAGCAAGACCCGCAGCTAATTAAAACTTTGTAAGTCAAATTCATTTAGTGCAGTATTCATAAGTTAGCATCACTTCATTCTTTTGATTTTTCTGATATGTAGTATTGGACCATTGAAAATTTGAACATATACAGAAAATGTTGGAAAAAATCAAAGCCTTTTTCAGGCAGTTTTGAAAACCCTGATGGTTATTTTTACCAGACACCGATGAAGGTTAGTTATGTCCACTGTCGAGGCTTATTGCCTTGTACACTGGACTTGGTCGTAAGCCGTCAGGTACGGCAATTGCGTATGGATCACAGCAAATTAGATATTAGTAGTACTTAACTTTAAGTCAATGAAATTTAAAAAGCAGTGTAGATTATACAGTGGGGAAAGAAAGTTCCAATAAGTCATCCCAAATCTTGAACTAGTAAGATTAATGCTTCTTTAACCAATTTTATGGCCAGAAAGGGATCTCAAATCTGTGGGGGGGAAAAAAAGGGGAATATATTAATAATCATAATCACAATTTTGTAGTGGTTTAACAAATTCCTCTAATTCATATCTACATTTTCTCAAATAATTATATTTTGAGCACACCTTGGCTCAGAGGAATTATACATTTGGGAAGAACTAATAAGAATAACAGTCAAAGTCCACTCCTGTTGGTAGACGAGGAGGACGAAAAATGAAAAAGAAAACGAGTACATCGAGTTAAACGTGTAGGAACCATGCAACTACAAGGGTCAAATGAGATGGGGACTTGAGTCAGTTTCAACTTTCGAGTAGATGTTTTCGTGCTTACCACTGAGAAATTGAACCTTACTAGGATATTCCTTGAACCAACATTGTACCATTTTGTCTCTGTCTAAATAAACAGTCTCTTATTACCTGGAAGGTAAATACTAAAGAGTTTTACCACCGCGGAGTTTGTGTTGGTGAAAAATGTAACTTTGGAATTACAGTCTAATGTTATCCGGTGATATGAATTACAGTCTAATTTTATCCGGTGATATAATCATTCTCAAGGATCAAGTAATACTTTAGCCTTTATCGAAAGAAAAAAAAATGGTATTGGTACCACCTAATAAAATAAAAGACGGCATATACTTGATGTATCAACAACTCCTCCTTGTGTCCGATGATTGATATCTTTCTCCTCTTCCCTTCATTGTCTCCATCTCTCTTTAGTTATACGTATTTCTTCAAACAAGTAGAAGAATGAAGGTAAGGTATTTCTTCTTGACTTTTAAATAAGTTATACATTTTGGTTTTTTGTCTTTTTAAAGTAAATAGTACTTCATTTATTCCTTAATCTACTATCATTTGTTTTCCTTTCAAAAAAAAAATACTATCATTTGTTTATATATAGAATAAAATTGGACTAGATTAGATGAGATGAGATTAGCAGACTGGCAAGTGTTTCCCTATCACCAAGTTGTTCCATGCATCAATCTCTTTTTGTGTTTTTTCATGTCTCAGCTAGCCACCACCCACATGTGCAATGCACCCTTTCTAAGAAAAGGGACGACCCTTCTTGTATTCATTCATTCATCTCGATTATATTCCCATTACTATATCATACTGTAATATTTAGACCATCATTTTAATGTTCATATACTTCTTTATTAAAGTATTTTTATATGTGATTTGCTCGGATGTTTCTGAGCGACTTATAGCGTGACCGTGATTCACAACCGGTACAAGAGAGATAGTAACACGTTATTGCTGGGTTACTGCTGTAAGGGTGTCCCTTCTCTAGTCAAGTACCATGTGTCAACCATGTTAATTTTGACTAGCTGTAGCAGTGACATCAGTCTTAGTACAATTAGTAATTGCGTAGCGTGTTAGCTATTGCTACTGCCACATGCTTATTGAGTACCATAATAATGCGCAATTAAAATTACCAAACGAAAGAAATATTTACATAAAATATTTAATGTAGGCACGAGGGGTGAGCCGCATGACTTCCATTGCTAATGGGGTGCCAATTTGTTTGGATTTAAAAATTCATAAGGCAAACTATTTTATCAACAAAGTGGTATACTCCATTAATAAACCCGGTTTGTTTGGGAATGTGGTCTTCTAAAAATCATCATAGTTTCGCACTGTGAGTCTGTGACGACTTAGTGAAAATTATCATAGTTATTATTTTTTACTGTGACGATTTTTAGAGGACCACGGTCCATTAAATCACCACAGCCCTCCAAAAAATCAGGTTAATAAAGTGTTGTGATTTTTACCGCGATCACTAAAATGGTGATCTTGTTCTTTTATTTAGTCTGTCTTTTGATTTAAGGTTAAAATTTTCCTCTAAACCGGTGAAATAGATGGAAATATACCACAACCCTACCTGCCATTTTACTCTCGTTTTAGAGTCAGGTCATTTATTTTTTTCTAACTTAATTAATTGTTTAGAATCTAACTCATTATATTTGAATCTGGTTTGTTTCATCTGATTTAAAAATTGTTGATTTTTTTTTTTAAAAAAAAATTCAGTCTTCAGATAGATTAATAGTTAGAAATTACATCGGTGTAGTAGACAAGCGAGCAACAAGTTGTATCGCAAATCCTTTTTGAAAAACCCAATTCTTTTAAAAACGAACTCTCTAGAACCAGGAGTCACGACATTATTGTGCATGATTTTTTGGACTCTCGTGTGGAGTCAAACCGCTTCTGGAGCTAAAAAACCAAATGTATCAAAAGCAAAAGGAATAAAAACATGTCCATTGTCCTAGCACGCTTTCTCATGCTTCGCCACTTTACCTGAGGCACCCCTCAGCACTGCTTGCAAAACTGTAAAACCACCATGTCCTATTCCAACTAGCGGAGAAACCCCAATGAGGTTGACACATGCGTGTTCCCCGTTAGCCCACCCAAAGATAAAAACGTCTGATGGTCTGATGGCCTTAGTGTCGATCTCCCCTCAAGTGGATCTGACAGAAAATCAACTGCTGCTTCTTTCTTTGCTGACATACCGACTTTTCACAATACATTGTTGAATGGAATTTTATAAAAAAAAAACTATTGAATCTAATCAGTTAGACTTAGAACCAGACACCATAAAATTTGAAACAAACAATCCAACATTTGATTCAGAGACCAACTTAGACGTTGAGTCAGATTCAAATGAATCAAATCTCAAGTCAAATCCAAACAAACTAGGTGTAATTATCATCAAATATTTCGTTTAATTTTTCTTTCTTTAAACTAGAACAACTGTTCACAATTTTTTGTTTGATGAATTTCTTTAACCACTCTTAAAAGCATCTTCTTATATTTAATGGTGATAAGCTAGTTGTCTTATTTTGTTGGTTCTAAAATAGACAAAATTCAACACTTCCAATTATCACAAAAAAAAAAAGAAGTAAGGACCAAATTGTTAATACAAGAATAAATGAGGACAGATAAACAAATAGTAGTAGTTATTATATTACTAATTTTTTGTAAGGATAGAAATTAGAAAGAAAAGAAAAGAAGTAGATATATATTATTGCCCGTTGGTCTTCTTTTTCCTTTCTGTTCTTCTCCTTCTTCGTCATCTCTCTCTTCCCCTCCTCTCCTGTCTGTAGATTATTGAATCGATCTGTTCTACACCATGATTTGGTTAGTACATGCTTCTCTACAAAGGGTCTTTCTCCAATTTTAATTTCATTGGGTTTTGCTCCTCCTATTTCTTCTTCTTCTGTACGGGAAAAAAAAAAAAGGAAAATTGGTTCTAAATTCTGAGTTTTCTGAGATACTTTTGCCTGTTTCTCGGACAAATTTTACAATATTTTGAGTAAATTTCTTTGTATTAAGGTGTTGGTTTGCTGAATTATGCTGTTTAATTTGCTTTTGTTGTACTCTTTGTTGCAGAAAGGGCCGAGGTTAATGTATAATTCCTTATTATCAATTTCTCGGCTGGAATTTGAAGGTGTTGTTGGTTAACAAAAAGGGTTTCTGTAATTTTATTGAGCCCATTAAAGGTATCATCTTGTTTTCTTTTTTTTTGTTTTTTTTTGGTTGGTTTTTAAATGTTTGAATTTCTTATGATCATGGGTGCTTTGTTCTGATAAATTTCTTATGTTTAAATGTTCTGATAAAGTATAATGAGGAGCTCTATTCTGTAATTTTGTGTTTGTTTACTCATTTCGGCTACTTCTTTGGAGTAATATTTGTTCGATGACATTTGTAGCTTTTTGTCATGCGTTTTGTGGTGAAAGTTGTTCTATTAATGAGCTACGCAAATTCTACGATTTGTGTGGCATGATATTGCAATGTAGACCCTGGCTATCTAAATCGGAGCCCTACTGTTGGTTTTATACCTTGTACGAGCTTAGGAGGGTATTTTCTTAGTTTGCTTTCTTGCATGCGTGTGTCCTGTTTGAAAGGCATTATTGCACATCATATGGAGATGGATTACCTTCTCTTGGAATTTAAATAGATAGATTTATTGTCCACACAGCATTCGTTGAATTCTACTGTGCTGCAGCTATACTTATTATATATACAAGTGTAGCGCTAAAGCTTCAAAGTCAAGCCGAGGTTGGTGTTTGCCTTCTTACGATATTTACAGTGTGTAAGATCTACCTCCGAAGTTGTTGTTTTTTTCTAAAGCGAGAGTTTCTTTTAGTAATAAAAGGTACAATTACAGTCAATTTAAGATAAAATAGCTAAACTATTACATTTAAAACATTATAATGTACTGCTTATGTTAACGACTTTTTGGTCTCCCTTCCCATATACCATAAACATCATTGTTTCATATCAAGTGCATTCAATGGGATCTCCCATTTCTTATTGAACTTCTCCATGAGCGCCATCTTGTGAAGTGTCCTTAGTTCTGTTTTTTTAGCGAATTGTGCTTTTTATGAGTGACTGAACTTCGCTTTCAATTTTGGGTGCGGTTACATTTATGTTGACATTATATTTTCTTGTTGGTGAATGAGCATCTTTGTTGGAAGTTGCTAAGAAGGAACTTGATGGAAAGACCTGATTTGTTTGAGTTATCATTTTGATCCCTCACACTATATGCCAATTGTAATCATTAGCTGCTAAGTAGAGTTTATGTAAATGTTTGCCTATATAGAAGAAATTTTCTGATTTTGGCTTCTGAACATGCTTATGCTTAAATGTAGGGTTCAGGCTATTTATATTCAACACAATGGGGCAACGTAATATGTTATGTACAAATCAGATGCTTGATATGGAAATGGATCAACAAGGCCGGGGGCATTTCCCTTCTGAACCCTGTATCATGTTGGGCAATGTTGCTGAGTATTCACACCCTAGTGCCCATCAGGTATTATCAGTTTCTGGGATCACAAGTAATCCCGATCCTTACCGCACGGCGGGTCATCACGATAGTAGTCTATATTTTGGGCCCCCCTATAATGGTCTGCAACAGCGTTGTTCGATCTCAAATGTTGATTTGAGTATTGCTGGTCCATCAAGCTTCTATAATCCTTACATGATCCACTCTTCTACTGGCGGATTCTTCCCCATGTCCCTAAACTGTTCTTCCTCTAATTATTTACCAAGTCAACCATCTTCTAGCAATCATGGTGTAGATAATTATGAAAGCAATCAGTTCATGGATTGCATGAGAAATTCAGGAAAGAGAAAAAACGCTGAAGGAGTAGTACAAGAGAACCTCCTTCATCTTAATGGCTCTGCGAGCTCAAGTTCATCTTTTCCAGGCACACAACTTAATGCTGGCCCACAACAACAGGAAGGACAAACTGAATCTGGACCTGCTTTGTCGGATGACTCAGCTTTCATGGCACCTGAATACCGGCCGAATGGCCTTCTAACCCTCGCAGAAGAATCTGAAAGAAGTGTGCGGAGCAGGTCAAATACCATCAGTCTTCAGCTCGACCCTTCTGTGGCACATAACCAGAATCAGTTAGTTCAGGGGGCTTATATGGGTCACTACTTTCACCCTATGAGCAATTCCTGGGTGGAACAACAGTTTAGCAACAACGCTAGAGTTGGAGTCAGTTCAGCATGGAACCATGTTCCTGCTCTACCTTACATACCTGGTAATAAATCATTATTTTGTCTACGAGGCTCATGAGTGTTTCTTTACATGTCAAATGTTTGAATTGCACAGTCGTGGATTAGTTTTAGAGGTAAAGAAAATAATAATCTATTTCTTCACAGGTAGAAATTTCAATGGCGGGTTCTCAGAGATTGTGAGCATGGGTGGACAGGGTTATCAGGAGGCTACAACCAGCAGAAATTCTGCAATTCTCTTCCACTCTCATTCCATGCAACAACAAGTGCACAATCATCATCATCACCCCCCTGTCCCAGTCCAAGCAATGAGAGGCCACCCCAGTTACCAGGCCCAAGCACCGGTACCTTCCTATAGGCAACCAATGAACGATGTATTGCACCATGGTCCTTTCCACACTTCTCGAGATAGTCAAGAGGCAGGGCCTAGACATCATCCAAGACCTTTCCCCTCCAATGGCCTCAGGGTATACAGGCCCCACCGCAATGGGGTATATCAGACAGGTGGAGAAGGAAGAAGTAGTCCTCACTTGAGATTTCTCGCAGCAGATGTATGTATTAATTAACTTGCTGTTTTCTGTTTCTTTTTGTGTTTGCTAACAAGCATGAAATATGAAGTGCAAATCTGCTTCTGACCTGTCATATGAATCATCACAATCTATTCAAAATTGATACAATCTTATGTGAAGTTATGTCTTTACTTTTATTACGTTCAACTCTATCCAAAAAGAAGAAGAGCCGGGATAGAGCATTTTATCAGTTGGTGCTACAGTGTTAAAACTACTTCCATTTTGTGATTCATGCAGGAGGTTGCCATATTGGAAATTCCAGGCTATTATGAAGTTGGCAATTTCACCGATCAACATAGAGACATGCGATTGGACATAGATGACATGTCTTATGAGGTAAATCATTATCATATGATAACATGAGAACATGTAAACACCCGAAATGTTGCCGAAAATGAGCTTTGCTTCTAAGTACACTAGATGAGATTCCATGTTTGGTTGATTAGAATCTTCACTATCTTTCTTTGTATTGTATATTCTTATTTCCAAATAGAGAATTCTCGGCTGGTTCGGAACACGTGTGCAGTTTCTCAGATTTGACTATTAGCTAATTGGCAGACGAATAGTTGTTTCAACTTTCAAAACTTCCGTTCAATCGGTTTCCCTAAAAGATTTGCAAACTGTTATTTGCAGGAACTACTTGCATTAGGTGAACGGATCGGTAGCGTAAAAACTGGTTTGTCAGAAGATACTATCTTACGTCATCTCAAGACTAGAATCCACGTTTCATCGTTTGGCGAATCATATAGCATGGATAGGGAGACTGAGACATGTATCGTATGTCAGGTAAAATAAAAAAAAGGTTTCTTCTTTTAGTTAGTTCGGTTAAGCTGTCTTGTCGTGTCGTGTTTTTATTGTGATTGTCGATTATTGGAAGGTCATGCTGAAGATTTCTAAATGTTTATTGCAGATCGAGTACGAGAATCAGGAAAAGATTGGGACTTTAGATTGTGGACACGAGTACCATGTAGACTGCATAAGCAAGTGGCTATCGGTGAAGAATGAATGCCCCGTTTGTAAAATGCCGGCTTTGACTGGGAAAGGCATTATTGCATAGAGGGAAAAGTTAGAATGAGAGAAGAGGATTCTGAACTATTTTGTTATTACTAATCTATGTTTAACCAGAGAACCCAATTTGCGTTCTACTCTGTGTTGTACATACAGATATAATCAGCACAAACACTCATCAATCGCCATCCCCAAAACATTCATTCTTTGTCCCTTAAAAAATGGGGGGGCTGTTTATCTATCTATATCTTTATTCCCTCTCTCAGTTGTAGACGTTGTCAATCCAATCTGTACACATTCAAGCTCTAAGCTTAATGAACTCTGTAATTAATAATAAAAGGAAAGATGGATTGCCTGTCATATCATGAAATGTGATGGTCTTTAGTGCATGCTTGCATCTGTCTTCCTCCCTCTTATAAAATGGGTTTGAGAGGAATTTTTGAATTTCCATGCCTATTCATGCATGTTATTTGCATTCAATATGAGGTTGTGTAAGTTGGTAAAGACAAGTGTCACTCTTTGATTTATCTCGTCAGCTCAGTGGTTGCAGGATCACATTGAAATACATTTTTAAGGATTTTCTTTGCACGTTGCCTGAGGTAGCATGGCTTCGTCAACTGAATTTCAGAGTTCCTGGGCAAATTGTCAGTGTAAGGCTATTTGAGAACCAAACTTTTTGTTTCTCTTGTTTGGTTATAACGAAGTTCAAATTGACTTCAGATATACCCTTCGAAAGAATCCAGTAGAATTCAAGTTGAAAATGCATGTAACAGAATCGCTCAAAACAAAACTAAGATAAGCTAAAGTTTATTATCAATTACTAACACAATTTCTACGAACATTATTCATGAAAAGAAAAGAAAAAAAGCTAAGAAACCATGAACTCTTTCTCTCTCGCTTTCTGTCTCCAAATCTTCTGCTTATAAGGATTATGAGAAGCCAGGAGGAGCAGTAGTAGGAGTCGATGTAGCACTGTATTGGACGTGGTATTTTTTCTGGTTATTCATCCAAGTTTTAAACACAAACCTGGTGATTTCAAGTTCATTGCACAGCTTTCTTATAGCTTCTTCGTGTTCTGCAGGTGACGATCTCGTTGGCATTCGCCACCCTATATAAAACCCAAGTTTTGTCAATTTTTCTTTTTGGGTGTGAGAAAATCGAGACCTTCTGTAACAACTACTACTACTTGCAGTACCCCGACCGTGCTTGTTCCTATTACCTGTATTATTATTAGCAGCAGTAGTTGCATAGACCTCCTGATTTTCACTATGATGCTGCTCATCTTTCACAGTTAATGCATTACTGATGTTCGCCCTTGTACTTCCCCCTAACGTCGCTGCATGTTGCTGCTGCTGAGGCTCGTATGCTACTCCTCCAACAGATGCGGTTGCTTCATATTCAAGCAGTTCATCAGCATCGTCGCTATCCACCAGCACCACTATCTTCTTGTGGAAATTTCGATGGCATCCACAGGCATCACAATATAGCCCACGCTGAGTAGTATCGTCTGCCATGTATTCTCCACAACCGTCTCTTGTGTTCGTCCCTAGCTTAGCTGAATGATTTCTTTGGCATTCTCCATACACCTCCTTCATGTTTCTTGATCCTTCCATCCTCTCCCTATTTCTCTATGCCTAAAGCTTTCTTCTCTGTTTCTTACAACAAATGCAATGTATAGGCATACATCATTAGCTGGTTTATATAGTTATAATGACTGTAGAGATAAACGCCATACAATTACAATTTTACCCAGAATAGAGCAAAATGGAACTGGATATTGATTAGTGTCCATCACTCTATCTGCAAACGCACATCTTAATCACAAATGTAAGAGGAATATCGTGAAGTTAGCTGGACGAGTTTGTCTTCAAGCCATGGTTCATAAATGCGCACAGTAGACTTAATTGGCTGAATGATATGTTACTGTGCTTTGCGTTTACCTATTTATGTGCATCCTATACATGGTCCAATCCGACCGAATACATTCGATTGATCGTATGTCTATAATTTGACATCTTAAAGTATGATGAGAGAACGTACCAGAATATGATGAGTATAATGAGGGAACATCAGAAAGAATTGGACATCTATACTCAGATAATCTGAGATGAATTGCAAGAATTACAATGAAAAACATCGGAAGCAATAGCATCATCTAGTTAACACAGTATAATTTGTATTTCGCAATAAAAGAAAAAATAGATCTTTTCACCAGAAGCAGGGAAACCCTTGTGTGACATACAAGTAAATAACCCAAAACAATTGAGAATGATTCAGTATCAAATAAATGTGGACCAAAAAAGGCCATAAAAGTTGTTGCAAAATTTTCAACTACAGTATTACAAGAGCTGCTGCATTGAAATTCTAGGTCATTGTGTTTACAAGGGCAAACCACGAATAAGAAGAAGAATTGTCTAAATACATTTCTAACTTGGAAGCAATATAATATAACTGAACCCTGTGGGTCATTGAGTGTTTAAGTAGTACAGAGATGGACGAAAAGAAAAAACGACAAGGAAACTAGCTAAACAGAATGAAGTGGCAATATGATTGATCAAAAGCTTAAAGAAGATTAGGCAGAGCAACATCCAACCTTCTTCACGGCTGATACATCGTCCTTGGAGCCAACATTGATTGTCTGTCCCTTGGGCAATGCCGCTGGGTCATCCCCAATATCAAGAGCTTTCCTGCTGACAACACGGTAGATCTGGGTGAGCACTTCAGTGAAGGCATTCTCCACATTCATAGATTCCAAAGCAGATGTCTCCATGAAGCAGGTATTTTCTTTCTCAGCAAAGGTGGTTGCATCCTCAGTTGAAACAGCTCGTAGGTGACGCAGATCTGCTTTGTTGCCCACAAGCATGATCACAATATTTGAATCAGTGTGATCCCGGAGCTCCTTTAACCATCTCTCAACATTCTCAAAGGTAACATGACGTGTGACATCATAAACAAGTAGTGCGCCGACAGCACCACGATAGTATGCACTCGTGATTGCACGGTACCTTTGTTAAAGAAACATTAAATGAGATTTATGTAGGCGTTTAATACATAAGAAACAGGTAAGATATCATAGGCTAGGCTGTCCAACAAATACGAGAATCTCTAAGAGTTGAAGACAGCATTTCTTTCCCATGGAGTTCGTTTTAAGGAAAAATCTAGACCAACGAGGATATAGTCTAACAATTTATGAAATATATTCTAGCTAAAGCATGGTAATTCTTATTCTAGCTAAGCATACTATGGCCAAAAACTTGTTACGTTTCAGAAATACGTCAATAAATGCTTGACTATCAACAATCTCTGATAACTCAAACGCCTATTATGTCCTAAAGGTTGGGACACTAAGTAATAATGGATATCTCATAGAAGCCAAAAGTAATTTAGTCACCCTAGCTCTTTCCTAACATCTGCCTCATCTCTAATGCACATAAGATATACAATCTACCATATAACATGCAACTACAGACATTGTTTTACAGCGTCCAGATAATTTGAACAATGCCCACAGAACAATCAAACTAGAAACACAAAAACTAAATTCACATCAAATGAATGAAAGAAAGATCCAAAACAAAAATAGAAACACTTGAAATACACAATTTCTCGACATCGGTAATGCATATAGGGAAAACCTATTCTCCAATACAAATACAGGTTGTATTGATTTCCCCTAGCAAGCTATGATTACACTTCAAAAATACATGCAAATGACGTCGACATGCAACAACAGCAAAATGTTGGTCGCATCTATAAATTAAAAAGAAACATCTGCAGCAATTACGATCCAACCGAATCGAATTATCGTCATGATAAACAAGATCCTAAAGATAATAACACAATATATCACCTAAACCAATTAATGTACCAAGATCATCAAAATGTGTAACATAACAAACACAAGAAAACAATACTCCAGATCTAAAACAAAAACCTAGAATTGAGAAGGAATAATATGTAATGAAGATAATGGTAAAATGGGATCAAACCTTTCCTGACCAGCAGTATCCCAAATCTGAGCTTTAACAACCTTATCATCAACATGAATACTTCTTGTAGCAAATTCAACACCAATGGTTGATTTAGATTCAAGACTAAATTCATTACGAGTAAATCTAGATAGAAGATTAGATTTACCAACACCTGAATCACCAATCAATACAACTTTAAAGAGATAATCATAATCATCGTCAGCTCTATATGCAGCCATTCTTCGTCTTCTTCTGATACAATCGATTGAAATATGTGCAAGGTTTTTTTGAAAGATCAAATCTAGGTTTTGATTTTGTAATTGGTGAATTTGATCTTCATTACCAGAATGTCGACATTGGGGAAGGTATCTCGAGGTCGAGGAGGGAGGTTGGAACTTTAAAGAGCAGAGAAGAAAGATGGAGGAAATTGAAACTTGAAAATTTGAGGAAAAACAGATACTAATAAAAAAATAAAAAGAGAAACATTCTAAATTTTAGTATTTTATATTTTCCTCCTACAAGGAAAAAAAAAAAGGTATTTAATAAGTATATATTTTTCCTTAATCTCTAATTTCGGGAGACTTTTCCGAAGGGGAAAAATAATTTG
>JAJJMA010007415.1:0-25827 GCA_023529015.1 Papaver nudicaule
CTGCAGTTCAAAGAAGTATTAGGAGGCGTATTGGCTTTGAAGGCAAACTAACCCATAAAATCACGACGCGTGTCATCTTACCACTAACCCATAAAATTGTGACACATGTCATTTTAGTTTTTTTTTTTTTATCAGCGTCGTCATAGTCACTAAGAAGATTCATCATGGTGGATGTGTGTGTGAAACTCAAAATGTGATAAAAAGTCGTCAAGGTTTGGAGTAAAATGGGCAAATTAAGCTGTTTGCACAATACATAGAATCTTCTCTTACATTGTAAAATAGCTAAGGAAAAACAAGACAACAGAAAAACAAGACACTGAAAATAAAATTAATGAGGAAACCGCAACAAACCGCAACCCAACGGAAATCTCTGAATGTTGGAAATAGGGTTTACATACATACAACGCCTAAATCAACTCTACCTCAAAAGTCTTAGTCTTAACCTTGTGTGTGGATTGAAACATAATTGAGTCTTCTAGGGATTACTCGAATAATCAATGTCGTACGATTTGTTTATCACAATCTTGTAAATTAATTGATTGTTCTTTAAATTATAGCCGAAGAGAAGGACCTTAATTAGGCTAAACACGAACTAAATCAATTAACCAAGATTACATAATGGTTTCTATCAGATAAGAGATAAACCGACCTCTGCTTCATGAATCATCAGAGTGAATTTTTACTATAGTTGTAGAATAATCATTCACAAGCCATAGGTGTGACAGGCATTGACTATTTCAGACAATTTGTGGTTAAATTCTTCAAAGGTTTCATCCTCAAGCATTCGAAGGTTTTCCCAGTCAGACATGAGATTTTGAAGTCTAGCTTCTTTCTCTGCTGTATTACCTTCGAATACATTCCTTAATCTTTTCCAAGCCTCGTAAGAGGTTTCACATGTAGCTATGTGATGGAAGAGATCAGGTGTAACTGCATGAATGATAGCATTAAGCCCATCATAGTTTTGCTTAGCGGCGAGTGTTTCCACATTATCATAAACCGCTATGTCTTTGGGAACAGTTTTACCGTCAACCTCAACAGTTGGTGGTATATATTCCTTTACGACATAAACCCAAGTTTTGAAGTCTCGGGCTTGCAAAAACGAAGTCATTGCAGTCTTCCACCATAGGTAGTTTGTGCCATCGAACTTTGGTGGTACGTTACAAGCTCTTACGCTTTGATCCATGACTCACAAGCCTAGATAAACACAGACAGTTACGTCTTTAATGTGTTCACCTACTCTGATACCAACTGAAAAAGGAGGGGTACCGAAATACTACCAACTTTTCGTTTTGGCTCGTGAGTCTTATGGTTTAAGTCTGGACGATCTCAAAAATCAATATCCAAACTTATAACTGGAGTTGTTAAACCTCGACAAAGAGTACTTTGGAGTCAACTCTACAGTTAGGCAATAATGTACTACTTGGTGCTTTAATTATACTATCAGAAATATAATGCGGAAAGTAAAAGCACACAAGACACCAGAGATTTTTTTAACGAGGAAACTGCCTTGCAGAAAAACCTCGGGACCAAAGTAGTTTAAATCGGTGACTCGGTCGAACCCCTTGGAGCGATTCGCGAAAACTTCGGGGAGGAAATCGGAAAAAATCGGTTTGAAAAATCGGATTGCAAATTAAAATTTATATAACCTATAGCTCCTATACTTGATCATATCACATTAATAAGAGGAAAAAAATACTATTACAATCAAATAAGTTTAACATAGACACTAGGGGTGAGCAAAATGGTCCGGATCCGCAAATCCGGCCCGCAACCGTCCGTAAATTTGCGGATAAAAACCAAACCGCAAGAGCTATGGGCCGGACACGGTTGGATTTTTCAATCCGCACCATTTGGCGGACCGGACGCGGTTCAATTTTTGGATCCGCGGATTTACCCGTAACCGCAGGTAGTATAGTAATTATCTTGATATCCTAGGGACAACTATGGAATTATTACAAGATAAGAAACTCGTCTTCCTCTCTAAACCTAAAACTCGTCCTCCTCTCTTTCAACTGCGTCTCTTCTATCATTCTATCTGCGTTCTTCTTCTTCTTCTCTTCTTCAATTTTCGGTTAGTTCTCAACTTTCAATTAGTTCTCTTCTTCTTTCACTTCTCTTCTTCACATCTGCTTTACTAATTAGTTCTCTTTTTCGTCTGTTTTTGCAGAAAATTGAAGACATCCTAAAAAAACAACCTATTCTCAACTAATTACTAATTGTTGTTGTATTATCTTCTATACAGGTATTTAATCAAACCCAACCTGTCGTTTTGCCTAAAATGGTGATTTTGTTGTTTTTTGAATGAAATTATAATTCTAGGGTTTCAGAAATTAGGGATTTCTATTTAGGGATTACTGAAATCGAAAGAAATTACATGAAATTGTTATTCTTTGATTTGATTTTGTTGTTGTTTGAATGAAATTTTAATTTTAGGATTTTCTGTAATTTCATTATGTTCTGTAACTGTTAATAAGTTATGTGTGTTTTAATTGATTTATTAGCAATGAATTTTTGAATGAAACTAGAATACTTGTTGTATTGGTAGGTGTGAATCATTTTTTGCTTCTGGGGCGGTACTGCTGCTGGGGTTCCGATATATTCAAGATTGTCAAGGTATGCTTCATTTTAAGTTCTTTGTACAGGTGCTAATGTAATTGTCCTGTTTATCCTTCAAACTGTAGTTAGCTATTACTGTTGGTTTTTGGTTCTTATCAACTCTGCAAGCATCCCCCTTTCCGTTTCCCTTGTACTGTTTTTATATGTTTGCATATATATTTACGTAAATGGAATCTATAAGGTACAAGGCTTACAAGCTGTACCTTCTTTTCGTAATAAGTAGTTCATTTGTAGTCTGTATGCAGAACTTTTCCTACCACAAACACAGGAACATCCATTTGAATAGCCTTATCATTGTAAACCTCAGTAGGCAGTGGCTAGAGCAATACTTTTTACATATGAACATCCAGCTGTAGCTCGAAAAAAAGGTTGCACCTATCCTGATGAAGCCATGCTAAGTATCAAAGTAGACTTGAACTTAATAATTAGTAAACCTCAGTAGAGGCAGTGGCTAGAGCAAGGATTTTAATAGAGAAATCTATGTTGATAGGAAAATTATGAAAACGAGAAACAAGACCATTTAAAATAGAAGGCGCTGTTATAAGTTTGAAAGAATGCTGACTAGAAACTTGTGTTGATTTATTTGCTGCAGAATTAGTATTCCAACTGTCAGTTCTGACCTTGTAATTTTTCCTGTGATAGCTTATATGTTACTTTTCATTCATTTGCAGCTTCTTTCTGGAGCAACATTTCTGCGGCATGTGTGAATCACAAATGGCCTGGCTTTTCAAAGCCATTGACAAGAGGTTGAAGCCAGAATCATTCTGGGGGATTTGAAGTTCCCAAGTTGCAGATGATGTCAAGTGAACCTTAAATTTTTCCACTTTCCAAACAAGAACTATCTTCCTTGTGTTATCAATTATTTGGTTTAACACTATTTTTGAAGTGTTTCTTTGGTTTTTGAAGTCTATGTTTTGAACTGTAAGGCAAGACTTTTAACTGTCTTTGAAGTGTTTTCTTATAACTGTCTATCTGTTTTTTTTTTTTTTTTTCCTGCCTAGGATCCGCGGATATCCGCATCCGATCCGCCAATCCGCGGATTGAAATCCGCGGTTGTTGGGTGCGGACGCGGTTGAAATTAGCCATCCGCAAGTTTTGACGGATTGGTTGCGGTTACCCCCTAATCCGCAACCGTCCGTCCGTTGCTCACCCCTAATAGACACAATTAAAACTAAATAAGTTCACCTCAACATAAAGAAATTAGTTCAAAATACAAGTTCCGAGCTCAAACAAATTAAAACAACATAACTTAAACATGTAATCGCTCCAAATCAAACTCAAGAAGATAGGAGAAACGAAAAAAAACCTAAAAATTTTAGTGGAATCGAATTTTATAACCTACTTAAATAAAATAACAAAAATGCCCCTAGGAAATCGGCGAATCGTTTTGATTGAAAATCGGCTAAAATCGGTAAAATCGGCCTAGTAAATCGCCCAAAATCGGAATCGGTGATTTTTTGTGAATCATATCGGCCAAGAAGCGATTCACGATTAATCGCGATTTAATCGGCCGATTTTACCGATTTAAACTACTTTTCTCGGGACCTCGTCCAGATTGAACACCGCCCAGTACAAACTGACTACAAACACTAGCCTACTATAAGACTTCGGTCTGGGATGTAGCAGAGACCAACTCAAGCCCTCCAAGCGAATTGGCTACTGTCGCCTTCCTTACGTCTCTAGATCCCCCACAGATCGTCACACACTTGATTCCCCCAGCTGACGTCCTTTACAGGCCTAGAAGTTGCTTTGACCGATGCCAAAGGCTTGTGTCAGCAATACTGGTTTTTCAACCTAATTGGTGACGTATGGTGTAACTGTCCTCTATCTGTTTACCACACACAAGATGACTTCCTTCGGATTGTTAAATCCAGGTCATACGGAAATCTACTTCACAAATCGGGGCTGACACGCAAACCAAGTAAGCAATGCCCAATTTGTATTTACCTCAGTTATACACGAAGAATCACTTAAGAAACTTGTATAACTGGAGCTAACTAGGTCTTACAACACCGAGTGCAGTCGTGCGTTGCTACCTTTCCAACCTTGTTGAGTAACGTATCAGTTCTTGAATAGCCGTATATCAGAAGAGACGGACTTTAGAATAGACAAGAACGTGATCAGGTTACCAAGGTTACAGGTTAATCCGATTTCAACCAAGGATGGTTTCAATCTCCTACCTGTGCTTCCCAACTCTCAAGAGGAGTCTTTATAGTCGTAGGGAGTTCCCAGAGGAGCTGCAACCTATAGAGGATGACTATACCACAACAAGCATTCACCGAAGTGAAAGGAGCTGACGCTAACTTCCCTAAGGACCTTCAGGTATGCTTGATGCTTGCGGTATTTGTCCATAGACACCTCTATTTATAGCACTCAATAAGATAGGTTGCTTTGGAATAAAGCAATCAATTACTTGTCCCACAAGTTAGGGAAACCCTAAACTTGACAACCAAGTAATAGAGATTAATCTCAATTGGAATTCTTTTTATCATTATCTGCCAAGTGTTTTGTTAGCTCAAAAACACTTTAAGATAGAAATCCAACAGACCAGAAATAATCTTATCTTATTGACTCATTGAGGATCATTAGATGGAACACAAAAGAGTTTATGTTTTACACAAGTCCATCTAAGAGATAAAGGAGTTTGGAATTTGACTCAGAGTGAAATTCTAAGAGAATCTTCACTAAATCCGACACCAGCAAGATGACTATCGCCAGGTTCACGTACTGGTACGCGAATAAAATAGCCATCTCGAACTCAGGGAATTTCCGAGTTTCTGGTACGCAAACCGGTTCGTGAACCGTGCGCCTGTCATATTTCGTCAAATCTGGATTCCGCTGGAAGTACTGGGCTGAGCCAGAACTTAGACGTGTGTACGTCCTCAGCTGTGATCCATGGACTCTTTGCTCAAGAGTACTCCTTTAGATTCATCCATATCCAACTAACAGTTTGCAAGCAAACCATTGCAATGGACACATGGCACCGAATCCATCTCATTCATTCTTGTACTCACAGTATTTGTGGGATCAAACACTGGTCATGACACAAGGTCACGTTACACAAGAATAAGATCTCAATCGTTATTATCACTACTAAAGTAGTCGACTATATTTCGAAAGAATAGATGAAGTAGAATAGAAGAATATCCATAAACTCATAACTCCTACTAACCTTTTGTCGATGAAGAATAATTGATGTCTTCTTTGTCTTCACAGTCTTCGTCTTCAAGGTCTCTACTACTTTGTCTATATCCCAATTCCGAAATCTAAACTCTAGTAGGCTAAATCAAGAATTGAGTTTTGACACCTAAAACTGACAACTAGCTTGACATACCAACGCTAGTGGGTTTGACCGGACAATGCCCTAACAAAGCTGAACTCCACGGTTCTGTCTGATACATGAGTATCAGTAGTACCAGACACATCCGTCATGGGTACCAGCTTGGTATATGAGCTCTAGTCTGTTAGGGCATTGTCTAGTCAAACCCACTAGCATTGGTATGTCAAGCTAGTTGTCAGTTTTAGGTGTGAAAACACAATTCTTGATTTAGCCTACTAGAGTTTCGATTTGAGAATTGGATACAGACAAAGTAGTAGAGACCTTGAAAATGAAGATTGCAATTACAAAGAAGACATCAAATATTCTGCATCGACAAAAGGTTAGTAAGAGTTGTGACATTTATGGAATTTCTTCTATTCTACTTATTCTATCTTTTGAAATAGTCTGCTACTTTAGTAGAGATACTAATAGCGATTGAGATTGTACTCTTGTCTACATATCCATGAGTTATGTTGGTATGTGTTCCCACCATACTAAGTTACAAGATACTTGAGATAGATTCAATAGACTTTCCAGTGCAATGGTTTGCTTGCAAATCACATGTAGGAAATTGGGTGAATTTAAAGGAGTACTCTAGAGCAGAGTCCATGGATTATAGCTCAGGACGTCCACACGTCAAGTACATGAAAACTGTCTCAAGCCCAGGTACTTCCAGCGGATCCAGTCTAAATCTGAAACGCGGCAGTTCACGAACTGGTTCGGGAACAATGACTCCGGATTTTTCTCATGAGTTCCAAAACGTTGATATGTACGCGTACATGTACATGAATAGTAGATTCAATGTATTTGGCCCAGATTTCAGATCCAGACAATCACCGTCTGGTGAATATTCTGCAGGATTTTTAACAGATAACTCCTTATCTCTTAGTTCGACTTGTGCTTATCAAAATATCTTTTGTGGTCCATCTAACGAATCTCAATGAGTCAATAAGATAAAGGTGTTCTCATGGTCATTGGATTTCTATCTTGAAGTGGTTAAGAGCTAATAAACCACTTGACATATAAATTATAAAAGAATTCCAATTGAGATTAACCTAGGGTTTCTTTGTGTGCAAACCAAGTAACAGGCACGTTTACATATGCACTTGCTAACTTGTAGCACAAGGAATCTATTGCTTCATATCAAAGAAACCTATCTTAGTGAGAGCTATAAATAAAAGGTTAAAGAACGAAAACCACAAGCATCAAGCATACATGAAGGTTCTCTTTGGAATTGATCGTAAACTCTTTGCACTTCAATGTAAGCTTGTTGTGGTACTCATCCTATATTAGGTAGCAGTTCCTCTGTGGGATTTACCTAACGACTACAAAGACTTCTCTTGAGAGTTAGGAAACACAGGTAGGTGATAACGTACCTTTGTGGTTGTTATCTGATTAACCTGTAACCTTGGTAACTTGATTACGTTCTTGTCTATTCTATGGTCCTTCTCTTCTGCAATAAGGCCATTCAAGAATTGATACTTTACATACAAGGTTAATGAAGCAACGTACGACTGCACATGGTGTTTTAAGACCTAGTTAGCTCCAGTTATGTAAGTTTCTTAAGTGATTCTTTTCAAAGGTAAGGTAGAGACAAGTTGGGCATAATTTACTCTGTTTACTTGTCATCCCCCACTTGTAAGTAGATTTCATTATGACCTGGAGTAATCTAAAAGACTTTACGTATCTTAAACTGAAGAGGACAGTTCGAAACATACAGTTGATAATTGAGGTTGCAAAATCGGAATTTTTGACATAAGCCTTTAACATCGGTTAAAGCAGATGATTGTCTTGTAAAAGACGTCAGCTAGGGGAATCAAGTGCGTGACGATCTGTGGGGGATCGAGAGACGTAAGGAATGCGACAATATCCAATTCGCTTGGAGGGCTGGAGTTGGTGTCTGCTACATCGCAGACCGACGTGTTATAGTAGGCCAGTGTTTGTAGACAGTTAGTACCGTGCGGTGTTCAATCTCAACAAGGTCCCGAGGTTTTTCTACAGGTCGTAATTCCCTCGTTAAAAAAATCTCTGGTGTCTTGTGTGCTTTGCTTTACGCATTATATCTCTGATTATATAATTAAAGCAAACACAAGAAGTATGTTATTATAACCGTCGAGTTGGTCCATAATCCATCCAAGGGATTTACCAAGACTTGTCTTGCGTTTGGATTGATCACTTGTGATCCTACTCCGGTTAAAAGATTTGGATATTGAATTTTGAGATCGTCCATTTCTTACCATAAGACTCACGAGCCCAAACAAAAAGTTGGTTGTATTTTGGTACCCCTGCTTTTTCATAGTCTGCCAGTACCAAACTGCCCCTACAACGGCTAGTTCAAATCCAACGACAATATTTCCATCCCCATTAAATACCCACAAATTTCTCATTCTAACTCACACCTTCGTCAAATATCTTTCTATGATCTCATTTTAGTGATTTGTAATCTCGCGCTAATATGCTGAAATATGGAAAGGATCAAACTATGCTTACGTCGCTTATTACAACATACTTATAAAATTTCTTCAAGAGCGTCTTGGTTACTGAAAGGATAATGCGTTTTAATTAGGTTGTTTTTAAGAAATATTAGTTGAAGTGGGTGAAACCATAAACCATATGTAATTCATCATATTTTGTAACAACTTTCCCTTCAAACTTTGAAACTCGTCATATTTTGTAACAACTTTTCCTTTAACCTTTGAATTTCATCATATTTTGTATCAACTTTCCTTCAAACTTTAAAATTCATGACCAAACAAACTACTCCATTTAAGCTAAGTAAATAACACTAACTAGAACAAATCAAAATAGCTAATGTTTTATTATTAATACACTGATGTCTGAAAATTAGTAATCTTCATCGGATGATTCTGGAGGATCGCGAGGAGTATTTTCTGGATCAAAATTTGGAGAATCCATCCTTTAGAAATTGATAGCTCTCATCAAGTGTAAATGATTTCCTGTATCTTCGAAAGCAAAACCGCCTTCTAAGTTCCTCCTACAAAAGAACAAACATATAAAGATTCATTACAATCATTTCGACATCCATTATAGAGGTTGTTTGTTTTTATACATAGGGATTTGAATTTGTACATATTCTGTTATTGTTTTCCGAATCACAACAAACCTATCACGTATCTTTTTCTTATATCTTTGTCGAGGATTACCATAATTTTCCATGTAGTTGTTCAACACTCGGCCCATAATTCATTAGCTGGGACCATCTGTCGTTTGAACATTGAGGATAATTGTATGATTATACCAATCTGTAATGATAGCTAAATCTTCAGTTGAATCATACCTAGCCATATGGTTAGCTAAATCTTCTTAAAATTCTCTATTTTTTTTTTTGTAACCATCACATATCTTGTTAAGTGCAGCTTTGAGTTTGACTCCAGAAAAATCGAGTTGATCAGCGGCTCCAAGTAAGACGGCATTTAAATTTTCTATCTGAAATCGGAACATCACTAATTTTGCTACAAATAAGTTTAGAAGAGAGAAGAAGATGTTTGAGTTGTGAAAAAATGGGTTTGAGTGGGGTGGATATTTATAGGGGAATATGACCATTTGAAAATCTAGTCTTTGAATGACTATGTTTGGTATTGGTGGATCAGTCTGAGCCGCACAAATCACTCTGATCCATGCCATGGACTAGACTAGCACCGACAGACTTCCCTTGTACTGGCGGCTCACTCTGGTTCTCATTATTATATTAAAAATTCCAGTTGCCCATCCACCTGGCCAAGTAAAATAACGATTTTGATTTTCACCATAGCCTACGCTTTAATAGTAAAATAACTATTTCTTCTCCATCGTTGCAAAGACTACAAGAGTTATGCAAACTAAATTACCTTGCGAATTCAATTATCTTCCATGTCAACCTTTGGCGGGATTCAATTATTTCACACAAAGAAATCAAGAAAAGAGACTGGCCGTACCTGTAGGCTCTAGTGAGTTGTCCATAGTCGGACTGCTAAAAGATTTTGAAAAAATCAACAATTTCGCAGTCTTTGAGATTGCGCTTAAAATCTGGGTTGCACGGACTCGGACTCGGAGACTCGGACACGACGCGATACGACACGGACTCGGCCAAGTTCTTAAAAAGCTAGGACACGGACACGTATATATACATAATATATATTACCTATGTCCCACATAAATTGGGCTAGTTGGTTTTTCATTTTAGCTTAATGTTTAAGCTAAAATGAAAAATCAACTAGCTCAATTTATGTGGGACGGAGGAAATATATATACATATAATATTAGTTATCCTTAAGGACTTTACATACATAATAAGAACACTCTACAAAAAAAACCTTGATTAGTAGATAGTAGTTGTTCGTGACTTTCCTACTCCATTAAGATAATTACACTGCCATCTAGTAAAGTTCAAAATAGACAGGTATATATAAATTGACCATAGCCTAAGCTATGTCAAACAGAAAACTAACAAGAACTATACTCCAAAAAAGCAGATGTCACTGTAGTACAGTGGTAAAGTCGTTTGGTGGTGATATCAGTGATTTGGGTTCAAAACTCGTCTGCATCGGGGTAGGGGAATTTTTCTTTATTTTTTTGCCTAGCTACCTGGGCTTGTAGGTAGTGACTTCGGTCCAACCTTTAATAAAACCTTTCATATTTAAAAAAAAAAAAAAAAAACTCCAAAAAACTCTTTTAATGGTTTGGTACTCCAAAATATCAACGTGTCCAAGTGACCGACTCGTGTGTCCTAGACGTGTCTATTTCGAAAATGAAAAGACTCGTACTGTAGCGTGTCAGACGCGTGTCGCACTCGTGTCGCACGCGTGTCCGTGTCCTTGGCGAGTCGGACTCGGACTCGTGACCAGTTTTGGCGAGTCGGTGCTACCCAGCTTAAAATAGACCTCTTTACGAGTCATCGCCTTTACGAGTGGATTTGAAATTTCTTCTTCGTTTTTCTTTCTTTTTTTTCTTTATCAACGAGATTGGAATCATTGGATGTCTAGGTCTTCCCATACGTACGCATGACAATTGACAAGCCATCCGCACATCATCATGATGGCTTTCTTTCTTTGCATTCAAAAGTAACAAACATTCACAACGCATTAGTATAGTGGTTTTATACGTGTTCTCTCAAACCACCTATGTTGCAACCCCACCGTGTTCATGTCCAATGGTTGGTTGGGAACTTGGTTTTATAGGGAATAATTTTTTTATCCAAGGAAAACATTTATGGCACGATTCTTTTCATATATTTTTCCTAATTTATACGTATTTTGATTTTTTTAGAATTCTAATTCTAGTTAAATTGTGATTGATAAGGCAGGTACCATATGTTTAGGACCATATATATGACAAGCAGATCCAAACTGATCTTGATCGTCGGATTGGACAAGTGGCAGCCCTATCTTAGGTCATATATTTTAGGAATATAATTATGGGCAAATTTGACTGCCTTTTACTTAACCTAATTAATTAACCTAATGCACATATATAAATACCAAAGTAGGAGGCTGCACAAACCATATAAAGAGTGAGATAGAGAGGAAAGCTGGGAAGTTATTGTTAGGGTTTCTTTTAGTTGTGGGTATGTATTTTTATTTTTCTCCCATATTTTTTTTTATGTATTAAATATGATGTAGATTATCTTTTTTAGCATCTCACAAGATTTTTTGATATGGGATTCTGTTTTGTAGGTTTTTTGCAGGTAAAGAATATCCAGAAAAAGTTATCTTCTTTTATTGTAAGGTAAATCTCGTGTCCTTTTTATTTCTTCTTTTATTGAAGGCGTATGATTTTTTGTTTTGGATTGATGTGAAAATATGAATAAACAAAATCAAAAGCGCTTTACAATCATTAATTATTCAGGTATCAACTCTTAATGTTTGAATAATTAGGTTTCAATTGAACCCTAGTGAAAACCCAGATATCCAAGTAGCAAGTTATCTTAGATTTAAGAGCAAGAGCTGTGGGAAGGAGTGATTTCGATGAAACGTTAAATTTTTTTGGTGTGGTTTTTCTCTGCTTGTTTTTGCAGATTTTATTGTTCTTTGGTGCATATTCCTTTTTCTCTGCACTTTTAGGTTTTATAGGTTCTTACGTTTCTTGTTTCCTCTTTATCTTTGTCGTCTTCTTGATTATGGGTTTGACTCTTTAATTTCATCTGGTCTTTCTCAATCGGGTAAAGAAAAAAAGTGTGGTTTAAAAAGGCCTACTATGGGTGAAGGAAAACTCAAGGCGACAAAATGTTTTTCTTTTAGGGTTCCCATTACCATAGACATCAAAATATTTCCTTTCTACGGTTTTCTTAATTTTCAGATTTTATTTTTAAGATCAATGGTTTTATTAAAACAATGCTCTAGACTGTCGTTCGTTATTATTATTTTATTTTATTTTATTTGTCTGTTTTCTTAATTAAAATTTCAATCGATTAAACAAAAAAACTTAGATAGCAAAACCGTATGCTTCCAGAGTGTTTCTATACTACTTCACATTGTGGCACATCGATTTCTTCAAAAGCGCACCAACTCGTTTTGTATCATCCGAGAGTCCTTGCTTTAAGTTTTTTTTCCTTGTTTTTCAAAACTAAGTTTGAACTTCAAATAACATGTTAATATTCGTACCCTTATTTTACTTATTGATTTTATCAAAAAATAAAAGAAATTCTTTTTGATTTATTTACCTGATTTTTTTGGGGGCTGTGGTGATTTAATAGGGGTTATGGTCCTCCAAAAATCGTCGCAATAAAAAAAAAATACTGGAACGATTTCACTAAGTCGTCACGGTACAAAGCGGAAACCATGACGATTTTTGGAGGACCTCAGCCCCCATTAAATCACCATAGTCTAAAAAAACCAGGTTTATTCATGTTGTTCTACAATATCCGCCGATTTGTTATTATATGAGAATAAGATTGAATTTTAGTCTTAAAATAACCTTAGAGCTTATGGCAATTCCTATAACATGAATCCCACGAGCCCATGATAATCCATAAGGTATGAAAGAAAAGCCCCACCATTAGAATTTCCTAAGATTTTCGATCCTAATAGTTTCAAATGCCATGTTCAAGATTCTCTACTTTTGTTTGAGAGTTTCCGAGAGGAAAAAACATGAGACTTTCCTTTGCCCATATTTTCTAGATTTAATTTTCTTACATGCTAACAGTTACCCAATATATCAATTGTACATTTGATTTTGTTGCTTAGATACCATTAGTCTTATGCTTTCCTAATCAACAATGATATACATACCGTTTGGTTGTCCCTCCTCATGTCCCGTTTTTGCAGCAACGGTGGAGATTAAGTGGCTATATCATTAGGATATAGAAAAGGTAAAAGTTTAAGGCCCCACATATTTGCTCCCTCTCACACGGGACATGAGGAGGGACACAAGGGGCGGTCAGTTAATCATTTTTGTTTCCTAATTGCTACACATTTAAGTGACATTCCTTTAAAGCCGATGTCCCAATCGACACAATCTAAGAAGTGAAAACCTCGTAAAGAAACCTTTTTGTTTTGGTAGTCTGGAGCAGAAGTGTTTTTGCTTCTCAAGAAGTAGAGTTTTTTTTTCTTCTTCGTGACGTTTCTAATTTTATTTAATTTTTGCTTCTAGAAGTCATTCCTAGATTGGGTATATACAAATTTTTATAGGGTGTTTGTATACACATTCAGAAGTTTATTTTAGGCTTTTGGAAGCAGAAACATTAGAAGCTAGTTTGACAACACAATTTCAGAATAAATGTTAAAGCAGAAAAGTTAGACTTTTTCTGAAGCTAAGAGCTTGTTTGGATGCAGTCTAAGAAGTTGCTTTTCAACTTCTATAAGTCAAAAAGCAGTAAGCTTGGTTGGGTAGCTAAAAAAGAACAACTTATAAAAGTTGCTTATAAGTCGAAAACACACTCCCGGGAGAAGCAAAAAAGATTAGCTTCACACTTCTTAGAGAAGTAACTTCTCAAGGGATCCGCATGCTTCTCTCTTTTCTTTCTCTCTTTTCTCTTCGTCTCTTTCCCTTCTTTTCTTCTCTCTCGTTATTTGTAGGAACAAAAAAAAATGGAAACTCTAATCTCATAAGAAATGGAAACTCTAATCTCGTAAGAATCATATTCTTTTATTGGTACCCCAAGATTCTGTTAACTTATAAATGTTTTGAACCATGATCTAGAGATATATATATTGATGTCCAAAGATGGATTGATGTGTTGCAACAAATAGCCAATGATAATCGAATACAAAGATGGATAGATTTCAATCTATACAATTTAATTATTGGGCACCTATTAATTACATTTTTCTGAATCTTTATGTTGTTTAATTTGATGGATCTGGTTGTCACCCCTATTATATATTGATCTCGTCAATTAATTGGTTTTGAATGATCGATGTAAAACCTGTATTTGAGTAAATTGAGTTAAATCAAACACAGTCTACAAAATCAGTGAATTTGTGTGGGTTTACTGAATTAAAGATATATTTGTTGATCTTGTTATTGTAAAAATACTTGCTGCAAATGTACCCATGAAATTTCAGATTTTTTTTGCCAAACTTACTTATGGCTTTTTAGCTTTTAAGCAAGTGATTTGCCAAACAAGCTTTTCTTTACTTTTAGCTTCTTAGAAGTACTTCTGCTTCTCACAGAAGCAGAAGTACTTCTACTTCTGGTATCCAAACAAGCTCTAAACCTTTTTGCTTTTGACTTCTTCGGAAGAAGGAGAGCACTTCTACTTCCGGTTAACTTTCTATTTAATTAAGTCAAAAAAGCTACTTCTTATTTGCATCCAAACAGCCTCTTCACTTTTGCTTTCTGCTTCTACTTTTGCTCCATGCCTCCAGGTTATGTTTCCAAAATAACATCAAAAATTTCTCCTTGAGCTCTTCACTTTGAAGATCCTTCAATGGTTTGGAAATTAAGGTTTAAAGTTTTGAACCCATAGTTCTAATTTGTCCTTAGTTACTAGTAGTACTATAATGGCTTTGTGTGAATGCTTCTAACAACTAGTATTCTTATGGAGATAGACTGCTAAAATTGCCTACCAAGTGTTTGTATTAATTAGCTAGACACTTTCTTGTAGGAGGAAAATGGCACCATTTTGTTGTAACGGCACCCGAACCATCTTGAGTAATCAAGTTTTGGGTTCTCAAAATTCATATTTAGAAATGAATGATCGAGCTCCAAAGATTGCTAAAGATTCCAAAGAGAAGGATAACTTAAGTTCGGATATATTAGTGTGGTTAAGAACAGCTGCATCGGATCCTTGCCAGCAAAACCCAACACTGGAGAAACTTAGGAGGAGACAGATTCTTAAAGCGCGGGAACACATCTCTGTGAGCACTACTGAATTTCCTTGGGTAAATTCTTACACATTGTCCTTTCAACTCTTTTTTGTTTCATTGTTTTGTTCATAGTTAGCACTTATAACAACTCATCAGTTCATCCCAACTCGACAAGGAAATTTTGGTTTCTGTTTTACCAATTTGTCCGTCCGTAGAATCCTAGACCCAAACATAATCACATAATGCACCCAAAGTTAAAGTAGTGACTTCCCGTTACAGGAGGGAAAGCTTAAGAAGAAGAAACATTAGGTGCTTATAATATAGATTGTATTGGGTAGTCTATATGACTATATCGAAACGTTTACACCGATGCAGCTTAGTTCTTGTTACATTGAGTTGACTAGCTTGTTTATGTCTATTCCACATCTTTTTTCAGAAAAAGCGGAAACTTGATCTGTTACAAAACAAAAATGCCATTAGCCCTCCTCTAGCAAAACCAAAGGAGCAAAGTAATTTTGCTTCTTCAGTTTCATGCTCAATCGATATCTCAACTGAGGGGTCGCAGCAATGTCTTTGCCAACCTTCCATCTCACTGGGGTCGTCGAGATATCGTGGCGATATCTCAAGAAAACGGGTCCAAGATGATTCAGTTAGTGTTGCATCGACTTCAGAAAAGGAAATCTTTCAGAACATAGTGAACCAGTCACTGAAGGAGAGCAACAATCGCCCATTGAAGCGGGTATGTATGCCTCAAGCTAAGATAACCAACAAAAACTTTTCACCTTTGTCCGACTCCGTTGATTCAGTAGATAATTCAAGTATGTCGACTGAAAATAGTCAAGAGAAACATAAGACCGCTCGTAGATCACCCAGGTTGCAGAACTTCATTGGTGATTATCTCCCAAGAACTGAAGTTCCAGTTGGCACGCGTCATCAGGCTGACATTCCAAATTATATTGAGCCGAGGAAAAGTGATAATTCCTCAGATGGTCAAAGTGATTCATTGGATTACTCAGCAAGTATGTCGACTGAAAGAAGTCAAGAGAAACATAAGACCGTTCGTAGATCACCCAGGTTGCATAACTTCATTGGTGATTATCTCCCAAGAACTGAAGTTCCAGTTGCCACACGTCATCAGGCTGACATTCCAGATTATATTGAGCCGAGGAAAAGTGATAATTCGTTGGATTCCTCAGCAAGTATGTCGACTGAAAGAAGTCAAGAGAAACATAAGACCGCTCGTAGATCACCCAGGTTGCAGAACTTCACTGGTGATTATCTCCCAAGAACTGAAGTTCCAGTTGGCGCTTGTCATCGGGCTGACATTCCAGATTGTATTGCGCCGAGGAAAAGTGATAATTCCTCGGTAAATGGTCAAAGTGATTCATTGGATTCCTCAGCAAGTATGTCGAGTGAAAATAGTCAAGAGAAACATGAGAACACTCGTAGATCACCCAGGTTTCAGAACTTCACTGGTGATTATCTCCCAAGAATTGAAGTTCCAGTTGGCACGCGTCATCACGCTGACATTCCAGATTATATTGCGGCGAGGAAAGTTGATAATTCCTCAGCTAATGGTCAAAGTGATTCATCGGATTCCTCAGCAAGTATGTCGACTGAAAGAAGTCAAGAGAAATATAAGACCGCTCGTAGATCACCCAGGTTTCAGAACTTCATTGGTGATTGCCTCCCAAGAATTGAAGTTCCAGTTGGCAAGCGTCATCAGGCTGACATTCCAGATTATATTGGGCCGATGAAAAATGACAATTTCTCAGCAACTGGTCAAAGTGATTCATCGGATTCAAGGTATCTGGGTACCAAGATATGGCCAATTGAAGGCAAAAGCACAGAAGATAGTAAAGAAGAAGGGATAGGAAAGGGAAGATCAGATTCCTGCTCCTCAAATGGGTGTGGAAGTTGCATCAAACTTCATGTATTTAAGAAAGGTCTACAGCTAAGAGAGGATCTAGGAACTGCTTTCTTTACTTGGAAATTCGACGAAATGGGTGAGGAAGTTGCTAAGTCGTGGACAGCAGCAGAACAACAGTGTTTTGAAACTCTTGTGGAAACGGACCCTTTATCCCAGACCGATAATTTCCTGGAGCCTGCGTTGAAACGATTCTCTGGAAAATGCAAAAAAAGTATACTTAGTTACTACTTTAACGTATTTGTTCTTAGACGCCTGATTAAGCAGACCAGGTTAGCAGCCAAACTTGTAAATACTGACAATGAGGATGATGTTTCGGGGAACACCAAATACCTGAGTGGAGGTCATTGAGACGATACAACACCTCCCCTCAGTTTTGAAATATCTGATACACCAACCGAGGTCTTTAGCTATTACTCTGCTGTCTTGTCTTGCTAATGTGTTGAGGTAGTTTAGCTGTACATATAGTTCCTCGCAACTTTCAATCTCAGCTACTTAGCTACCTCAGTTGAGGTAATTTCAATCAGCCTACTTTTAAGAATTCTGTTTCTGTAGACTACAGAAACAGAACAACCTTGGTCATTTAACTTTATTACGTCAATCATTACTTCAAAACAGACATTTCGGCTATGAAGCTTGCTGTGAGACAATTACAAGGTATTCCGCGGTTTGTCCTGCATGGTGTCGAAGAACCAATTTATTGCATTTGATGTACTCCTGGCAGATGGTTGAAATAATTCGAATTTGTCAGCCAAATACTCCCACTGGTACCCTTTGCCTCAATTAGCCCCCATTTCTGTAAAAAATTCTTCGGCTCTCTTCCAGAACATCGAATGATGTTCTCTGGGTCGTTCGCGGTAAGTCTTGCAGAAGCAGAACATAAGGTGGTGGTCATCGTCAGTAAAACTCATCAACAAAAACAAAATTATTTTTCAAAACCAAATATTAATTACTTTAAAAAATATTCAAGAATCCCACTACGGTTAGAAATTTCAAAACATAACGGTAACAAAGAGAGCCGTTGTGTTTTATCACTATAAAACCCAACCCACCCTCTACACTCTAAACTCATCCCAATAAATACATATTTCGTAGATTCGACATTTCACTTCTAATCAAAGTTTCTAATATATCTTGAGTATGGGTTCTGCTTATACCACCACCGAAGATATCGCTCTTACAAATGCTTATATCACCAGAATGGCTGAGATTAACGCTGTACCAACGTTGCGAGTGAATGCTACACAACCAGCGCAAGTTCTTTGGTACAATATTCTTCAAGTATTTTACAGGATTAACAGAGGAAACCCCAATGCAAGGTCATGCATATCACTAAGAGTTAGATATGGAAATATTTTGAGAGATTTCCCGTCTTTGCATACTACATGCGTTTGGTCTCCCAAAAACAACCCTCCTGGACTGACGAACAATTGGTGAGTTTAATTACATGCGTGTATTGATCCCCTTTATTCACTTGAATTAGAACTTGCATATGTTTTTAGATGTGTTTTCAGAAAGCCTACGCATCATCCTTATATTTCGAAGATTGTGGAGCTGTGTTTGCATTTTATGATTGGTATGACCTGTTCGAGGCAGAGTGTACCAGGTTACGCTCCCTAAATCCAATTAAGGCAATCATTATGGTTTACAACCGTAGAATGAAACAATCCTGATGGCGGACAACTTCAACTTAATATTTCCAGTTGGTTTAAATTAATTCCTTATCAAATGCAATTAAAATTAAGTAATGTTGTCTTTGTATAATTTCCTTTTTAGTATTGTATTTCGAATCCCGTAATCCAATTTCAAATTTTATAAACAGCTTCTTTTCTAACGGTTAGTTTCATAACGGCTAAGTTTCAAACGGCTAGTTTCCTAAGAGCTACTTTCATAACGGCTAAGTTTCAAACGGCTTCTATCCTAACGACTACTTTTTAATCTATAAATACCTAACAAGCCAACCTCAAACACTCACATCCTCTCTAACCCAATCAGAACTCTCATAATGGAATGCTCAAAGGTTGGTAACTTATTTCTCCTGCTACCTTCCTTTTATCATAGTTGTTCTTCTAATCATCTTGTTTATTATTAAACTGCAGTGCTCTTCCGCCATCAAATGTGGAATTTGTCACTCCGAAAAACACAAAAGTGCTCTATGTCCATGATGTATTCGGCTTGTCCGAAAAAAACACTGTGATGGGTTTCGCAAGATTATCGAGTCGAATACAGCTATGAATTCTGGAAGGTTGTTTCTCAAGTGCCAAAAGGCTGAATATCGGGATTTTCAATGGTTTGATGAGGCTATCCGTGGAGGTAAAATAGCTCCCACTCCCAATTTTTCCACTCAAAAACAGTACAAGAATTAATCTTGTTATTCATGCGGAGAGACCGATCATTGGTCAGGTAATTGTCCATGGGCCGGGTCTGAATGCCCTGAATGCAACAAAATATTTAAAGTACAATATAGGGGTGATAGTAAAGATGGAGACAAAAGGTATCTGGTTTGTGGCTCCTGTGGAAAATCGATGAAGTTTTTCTAAACTACTCGCAGGGAAGGGCCAAGATAACTCATCTTCACCTTCAACCACTCCAGTCACTAAGCATGAATGGGCAGAGATAACAATGAAGTTTAATAGAAATTTGTAATGTCCTACAAAGCAAGCAAAAACCGAATGCAGTCTTTATTTTAAAAACAAAATTATTACACACCAAAATTGTGTACTAATTAATTCCAATGAAAACTAAGTATCTTTAATCATCGGCTAAATTAACTTCATCATAATACGAATTTGAAGAGACTCGGGAATTGGTTGATGCATCAGAATCGGTAGAAGAATCGCTCTCTGTATTATCCGGTGGTTGGGTTGAATCGCCTTCTCCATATCCTGGTGAATCTGGATCTGTTTCATATTCCTCTTCTGATTCGTGGTCAACATCCATAGCTCGGTTCACCGGTGCAACCACTTCCTGAGCTTCCCCATTTGCCCTACCCAAATCTCCAACCCGTGAGCATCATAATGATTGAACTCAGGAGCGTTCACAACAGCCCAAGGAACTGCTTCTTCATCATCTGAACCCGGAGACTTGTACGAATCAGTGGATGTAAGGTTAGAAGAATGCGACACAGGTTGGGCATACTCCAAATCTCACCCCTCAATGCTCGACTCAACTAAGATTTCATGTTCTCCTCTACTAGGACGCAAAGAAATGTATTTGGTGAGATCGGCTCGTAACCTGTGATACCTCCATTGTATTCTACTACCTCACCTGGAAGAACCGCACCCCATTCTTTGGCACGGCGAGTATGCTCAACAGTCATATTATGCAAGATTACACAACATTTCATTATTAAGTTCATATCAGTATGCTCAACAGTCATATTATGCAAGATTACACAACATGTCATTTTCAAGTTCATGTCACCTTCTTTCCAATACTTACATGGAGACCCAACAACCTTGTACACTGATTGGAGTTCAATGTTACTTTATAAGCTTGTACAATTGTCTGCAACTTTGGATAGATACCATCAGCCAAGTAATAACCCATGTCGTAATGGTGCCCATTGATGATAAAGTTGCACGGGGGAGCTAAACCTTGAAGAAGCCTATCAAAGAGTGGTGAGTGACCCAACACATTCAAGTCATTATTGGACCCCGACATTCCAAAAAAAATATGCCAAAACCATAAATCAAATGAACAAACTGCCACTAACACCAACAAGCTTTCCTTATCTTTACCTCGATAAGTTCCTTGCCAAGCAACCGGGCAATTCTTCTACGGCCAATGCATACAATCCACACTACCAAGCATTCCTGGAAACCATCTTGTCGTGTTCTCCTCTAAAAGCCTCCGCACATCTTCGGGTGTGGGTTCACGCAAGTATCTTTCACCAAAAGTGCGGCAAATCAAGTCACAAAAAAGTTTAATATACTTGTAAATTGTGGTTGCTCCTATTCTAGTATAATCATTAAGACTATCGACCGCAGTACTTTTGCACAATGCCTTCATCACTGCAACCATCTTCATAGTCGAAGAATAACCCGTTAGTCTTGTTCCATCCGGACGCTGTTTCCATTCTTCATCCACATCCTGAAGTTTTAGTAGTATTTTCTTAAACAAAGCTTTAGGCAAACCAAGACGTTGTTTGAATTGTCTCTCGGTATAGGTAAGGTGATCATCAAAATAATCCTTCATCATTATATCATCATGCATAACTCTATCACGAATAAGTTGCCTACGAATTTGAACTACCCTAAGAACCGGTTGACGGATTTCGTGCATACGAACCTCATAAACCATTTGGTGCCACAATATAATTGCCTTCTCTACTTCATCCTCCTAAGTATCTATTTCAATCCCATAAGTCATTCTCGCAAATACACGGAGGTAAGTCCCCATTTAGTACGACTTGTACGTCAATCCTGGTTAAATTACTTTATTGTTAAAAGTGTATACGTCGTCTTACATCTCTTGCAATGTTTCCAGCGGTACCTCTATTTTGCGGAAAGTGTTGTAGAACAAGATATCCATTGGGTGATGTCAAGCGTTATCACTAGGGGATCAAAGTGTGTGCTTCTGCATCCCTGAAATAATTACCTGTAAAAAACAAGAGATTTTGAATTATTGTGTTTTGTAACTCCGATTCGCTTTCAGCCTCCGCTCCTCCTTCATCCTTGGCGCTGCGGTTTAACTCTTCGCCGCTGTCTTTTTATCCTTCCTCACTAAATATTTCTCCTACCAATCCTTACTCGTAATGATCCACTGTTTTATGTATTGGCAGAGCTCTCCGTTGTTTATCCAATCTTGAACTATATTGCGCCGTTGCGGTGCATCTGTCTGATTCTATGATCTGTAAGCACTTTTGCTTGCTACTTGTCTTTTGTCGTCATTATCTTCTCTGGTGGCTGGGATAATACTAGGAATGTGCTGATAAAAACCTAGGAGATTCTTAACAAGAGGATAAACAAAAGCATGTCGTAATAAAGATTATAGGTATAAAATTAATAAAATTCTTCTCTACATTCAATCGATATTCTTCAAGTATTTATACAGACTCCGACTTCCAATAATAGAGTCAAACTTATAAAAGGAAATTACTCTGTAACAAAACTTTAATTAACTTACGACTCAAAGAAATACCACTTTCCTAACTTAACCCTAAAGGTTATGACCCAACTAACCAATTCTGACCTCCTGGTAGGATTAGTCCTAGGAAATAAGGATGTTTCCTATCATATGCCTATCAATTGAACAATCTCACGGGGATTTTCTGCTGGATTTCGGTTTTCTTGTTAAAAAAATTTAGGGTCTTACTTTACTTTATTTTACGCACTATAGTTCTCTGATTACTGAAAGGCTTATAATTCAGAAACAGAGACCGGATCTTGAAACATAGATCAACTCAAGTTACATTTGGTATTGATTTTTAAGACTTTCCGAGTGTTTTGCATATAGTTCGTCAACCGTAGAATGCTGGTGTTTTTTAGTACCCTCGTCTTTTTAGATTGCATTTTACCACTCTTGATATTGTGTTTGATTTCAATATTTTCACCATATAGTTCCTCCTTTGACCATATTTGATTGGAAGTCGTACAAAGAAATCTTACTCGTCCAATTGGAGGCCAGGTAGCGATAGTCTCCACGATAGACTGTAGAGAAATTATAGTAATAAACGTGTATTTAGGAGATTCACGTGCGTTGGCCATTGCTCGGTTGTAGCCACATGAATACTGAGTGAGCTTCATAAGTAATGGGCATGATAAGTAGGTTGGTAACTGAAGTATAGTTGAGATTTTTTCACTCCTATATAAAATGGACAAGCTGAAGCATGGAGTGTTAATGCCATTGACAATTAATTTCAGAAGAATTTAACAGCTGGTAATGAAGTGGATCATTTGTTGCTCCTTTTCTTATCATTAGTGTTGCTCCTTCTTCTTTGGACCATTTGTGTGATATTAAAAGATGATCTCTTTCTTTAGTCACATAGTTTATCCAAGCTTGATAATTTTTGATGGAGTAGACTAGGCTGCACAAAACCAACCCAACCCGCCAGCTCAACCCACCCCCGTCGATTTTCAATCGCACCCGACCCAACCCGCCAAAGCATAAGTCGACTACAACTTAGCGTTTCTAATACCCGCTATATGTTGGGTCGACTATGAGTTTAGTCCTTCACCACCTGACCCAACCTGCCTACCCGGCATACTTTAATCTCAACAGTAGATCTTCATCTGAGTCGTCTATACTATGTGATATATATATACAAGGGATTTTCCCGTGCCGCAGACTGCACGGGACTATTCAATATTGTACGTCTATTTTTTTTTTGAACTATGTTTTTTTCCTTCATATCCCAAATTTGAGAAGACTTGTTGTCGTGTAAACCATGCTCGGATCAAAATTATAAAGACTCGTTTTGGAATAAGCACATTTGGTGAGTTAGAATATTGTCACCGCATTCACTCGATTTTCTACTCTGAAATTTCAGTCTTCAAATTTATTAGAAGGAAGGTATATATTGATAGATTGAAGTCCACAAAACCACTTGATGACCAAGTATTGTTATTTTGGTTCCCACGTTATTATCGTTTTTGTTTATATCACACTACGCAGGTAGAAATCACGTTTTCGACGGGCTGACTCGACGGTTCGACAAACGGCTTGTCGTAGATAACGGTGTCTAAAATCTTAAACAAATGGACTAATTTAATCTGAAAGGTTTGGTTTTTCTTAATATCAGTGTTATATCTTGTTACAATTCCATTTCGGTCCAATACTGAAGCTAAGGTAAGGGATTAATACTCTAGGATTATAAACCTCGTTTTTAGGTTTCATCACGATTTCTTTGAATAACACAATTTATCGCGGGCATAGTGCTTGAAATGCCATTGTTCATCCCATTTAGTTGAATGTCTCCTCTTTCATAGATTTATCCCTTTCTTTGTCATCCTCCCATACCCTCTGTATTTATATGTCCAGTAAATGTTTCCTTCCCTCATTTCTATGTAAATATTTTTCTATCTTGTGTTCACATGTTTATCGAACTATTTGAGATCAGATTGGTTTATTGTTAATCTTGGAGTATGCACTTGATTGACTTACCCTGACGTTTGGTAATGCTTTCACTAATCTTTTAAGTATTTGAGTTTTTTTTTAACATTTACTACAACATAATCAAAACAGAAATGCTTATAAGCTTTAATCTCTCAAAAATATTGGACACAGAACACAGCTATTAATGTTTCAATACTTTTGATACCACATGACACACCTACTAACATGAAAAAGAATCTCTAACAAACCTTATTAATTTCACCCTCCAATTACATGTCGCATTCGTAGATGCCATATAATCATAGATGATTATTGTCCACTGAAATTATAATCCAATTACATGCCTTTGTATTATTTGTTTGTTATTCCCACCTTCAGGTTGAGTGTCGTCGTTACACACTGCACGCTTGTTTGTCAAAAAAAAAAACACCCTTCTTTATCATCTGCTCCTTATTTTTTGTGCCTTTTGTTGTGTCTGTTTTAAAGAAATAAAAAATTATTGGTTTTCTTAATTTGTTATGGATGGATAGATTTGGTACCTTAGTTATATCAAAATTGAACTTAAAAAAAAAACTCACCGTTATAGTCTTCTGTTGTCCCAATGTACTGGCTCCTCAAAATGGTTCCAACATAATCACCATCTGTTTTCTATTGCTCCCAATTGTCATCGGAATCTCCATCGGTTGTTTCTATTTCTCTCACTCTCATTATTTTTGTCGATCATATATGTATTGTGAATAGTTGTGTGCTTACTTTCTGCATATCCAATATTTTTTTGATAGCTAGTCTAGCATGTTTACACCCGAAATCGGAAATATTATTTTGCTTCCTTGGTAAGCATTCACCACACGTATCTCGAAAGCAATTTTCTATGCAAAATGACTTTGCATAGTAACTCAAATGCATAACCCGTTGAAATCATCTGTGCACAATCTTGTATATGTTTGAAGTTGCCATTAGAGTAAACCTTGTTGATGGCCATCAACGTTGAGATACTATACTGGAGTAAATCCTCGGCCACCTTCTCGAGGCTACAAAAACTGTCGATCCAGTGTGGTGCTTTATCTCTATCCAGATTTGCATTTTGTATTTGTAGGTAGTGGGCTTCGATCCCACCTTTAATATAACCTTTCAAATCAAAAAAAAAAAAAAATTAAAGTCATTTCTATCAAAATTATCTAAAAAAAAAATTATTAGATTTATTAATGAGACATTTATAATGATTAGTTAATAAATTATTGATTATAAAAAATTAATGACACATTAACTAATAAATATCAAATGGATTTTTAATGGACAATTATGGAGTGGGCCAATAATCTTTAAGAGATTTAATGGGAGATGGGGGACCCAAAATAACCACAACCCTTTGATCTCACACTTGGCAAGATCGCAACAGCCCGTTTGTCTAGGCAAACTTGTCTTATTTTGTATATGATTAATAAACTTATGTTTAGGCTCTGATACCAAACGCACCCAGGTAATAAAACTAATTATTAGTATTACCAAACGCACCCAGGTATTATCAAACTAATACTAATTATAGATATATAATTAAACACAGTATTATAAAAATAGAAATAGACTTAACTAATAGACTTAAAATAATTAACAAAAAGTAAAGAAATTAAAGACATAGTGAAGATAGAGATACTCACAAAGCA